>JNEU01001057.1:0-69171 GCA_000697475.1 Lichtheimia corymbifera B2541
AATCCATCATCATCCTCAGCCGTATCCACGTGTTCGTTACTGCTGACGACGAGCCAAGTAGCCAAAGCAACATTCCAGGATTCCACATTACTGCACTTGATTGCATCCATCCATTCATCCATAACCGTTGCGAGTCCAATAATAAAGAGCCTCTGTGATCGCTGCTGATATGCTTTCTTTTCCATTCGAGTGTTGGTCTCTCTTTTTCTTGGTCATTTTCAGTGCAGCTCAACAAGGCGAAGAGTGCTTGTATTGCGGGATACTTGATAGCTGATATGGGACCATCCATGAAAAGTGGTATGCATCATTGCAAGTTGCCACACGTAAATAAAGCTGCTTTTATACAATGGGTATCAGCTGTCCACGTGAAGAGGCCGCAAGTAACTTGAGACAATGGAGACCTTGCTAATGGCAGCTGCTGTTACAGGATGGTTGTGGCAGAGGTGCATGCTGTAGTAGTAGAGTGACAAGATTGTGAATGCTGCTTGAGACAATAAAGTCATTGCTAATAGTAACCGCTGAAATGAATGGTGTTTCGTTTGATTGTGGCATTGGAGTGTACAAGACATTGTGTGCTCTCAAGAAAGGCGTGTGTTGAAGTGGGGTGCACACGCCATGAGCTTGCCATTCAGCTCAAGACAATCGGATCAAGATATTCGTAGCATTGGCATGGTGGATTGGAAGCAAGGCAATCGTTCGCAGGTTGTAGTTGTACTTGAATGGGGGCAACAGTTGAGAATGGGAGGAGGAAGAGGTAAGAGGTGGAAATTATATAGGTCAGATACTGCCATGCACTCTATAAATTACTCCACGATCTTGATTGCCTGTCTCGAACCTCAAACTTTCACACAAGGTGCTCTAGGACATGCTGAACAACTTTGTCTTAATAAAGAACCCACACTTCATTTGAAAATTTCGAAAGGGAGAGCATAATGTGGGGTTTACTATGATGGGCGGAAATTGGGAAAGCGCCGGATTTATGAAAAAGCCAATTAGTATGTAGTTTCTTGGGATTCCCCATCTCGCACTTGAAACTTGGTCAGAAGGTACTCTAGCACATGCTGAACAACTTTGTCTTAATAAAGAACCCACACTTCATTTGAAAATTTCGAAAGGGAGAGCATAATGTGGGGTTTACTATGATGGGCGGAAATTGGGAAAGCGCCGGATTTATGAAAAAGCCAATTAGTATGTAGTTTCTTGGGATTCCCCATCTCGCACTTGAAACTTGGTCAGAAGGTACTCTCGCACATGCTGATCAACTCCATTCATTTAAAAACCGCATGGTTCATTATGAACATTTTGAATGCCGGCCAGCCCAAATGTAAGAGAAAAGTAGGGTAGACGCTCCTGCTCGCCGAGGTTGCCCACCTCGAACCTGAAACTTTCACACCCGACATCCTTTCGACCACGCCGAGCAATTTCGTTCTCATAAAGACCCCAGAGTTCATTATGAATACATTGAATGTAGGAGAGACGACGAATGGATGGTAACATAAATAGGGTGTACGGCCGTACGCGCCGATATTGCTGGTGGGGACGTCGAAACTTGGTCAGGAGGTGCTCTCGGTCATGCTGATCAACATCGTTCTCATAAAGCCTCTACACATCATTATGGAGATATGGATATATAGGCGCCTTTGTGTTTTTACATATGCTGTAACCATGATGCCATATGACAAGTGGTGGTTTTTCATTGTAAAGTAGCTGGATTCTAATAGAGCGGAAGGTGCGCAGGGGCGTGCTTGTGTAACACAGCTCATTTGCATGATACTTCACAATGAACAAACACCATTCTCCATATAGCATCATGGTTACAGCATATGTAAAACATAAAGGTGGCTGTATCTCTAAATTTTACAATGAAACGTGGGGCCTTCAATCGAACAAAGTTGCGCGGCGGGGTCAAGCGCACCTTGTGTAGAAGTTTCACGATCGTCGTGGCCATTCTCACATTCACCCAATGTCACCACCAGCCAAAGTTGAACTGGTCGACCTCTTGAATTTTTTTCGACGAGGCTGGTGGTGACATTGGGTGAATGTGAGAATGGCCACGACGATCGTGAAACTTCTACACAAGGTGCGCTTGACCCCGCCGCGCAACTTTGTTCGATTGAAGACCCCACGTTTCATTGTAAAGTTTAGAGATACGGGTACTTTTATGTTTTATATATGCTGTAAGCATGGTGCTATATGATAAGTGGTCTTTGTTCATTATCAACTAGGTAGACCCCGATAGAGCCGAAGATGCAGACGGACTTCTTTGTGCGACACATCTCATTTGCATGATACTTCCCAATGAGCAAACGCCACTCTCCATATAGCATTACGCGTACATCATAGTAAAAACATAAAGATGTCTGTATCTCTAAACTTTACAATGGAACGTGGGGTCTTTCAATCGAACAAAGTTGCTCGTCGGGGTGAAGCGCACCTTGGGTGCAAGTTTCACGATCAACCTCGTCGATCCTAGATTTCGCAATGTCACCACCAGCCAAAGTGGATCGTGGGTCGACCTCTCGGAATTTTTTCAACTTTGGCTGGTGGTGACATTGCGAAATCTAGGATCGGCGACGTTGATCGTGAAACTTGCACCCAAGGTGCGCTACACCCAGCCGAGCAATAATGTTCTATGAATGACCCCACGTTTCATTGTAAAGTTTAGAGATACAGTCACTTTATGTTTTTACATATGCTGTAAGCGTGACGTTATATGGAGAGTGGTGTTTGTTCATTCTTATTCAGGTAGACCGTGATAGAGCCAAATATGCAGGAGGACTTCTTTGTGCAACGCAGCCATTTTGGAGGACGGGAAGAATCAGTGGGTGATACTCTATATACTATTCAGTAGCAGTCATAAAACGGCAGCTAACATACACCTTTTCCCTTTCCCAACTTTTGCCCAATTCACGGAAATGATTCTCCTGCTCCAGCCGAGCATTTCCATGATTCAATTGTCGTGATCCGAGCCAATTTGGCAGAGCTACGGCCAAAACGGGTGTACATCAGACGGTACACAGTACGTGTTCATTGTCTCAACGGATATTGTCGTTGTTTGATCGTAGCTCAGTCAAATCAGCTCGGATCAATAAAGTTGAATGATGGAGATGATTGTCTGGAGCAGACGCATCGTTCCCATGCAGCGGATTGGGCAAAAGCTGGGAATGGGGAAAAGTGCAAGTTAGCTGCCAATTTATGCCGCTACTGAATCATCCATTTACTATCATGCGTTCGCCCTTTCTGTTCACCCCAATGAGATGTGCTACACAAACACGCCTCTCTGCATCTTTGGCTCTATTAGGGTCTAGCTACTTGACAATGAACAAAGACCATCTCTCATACAACATCACGATTAAAGCATATGTAAAGCATAAAGATGCCTGTACATATCTTCAAACTTTACAATGAAACGTGGGGTCTTTCGTAGAACAATATTGCTGAGCTGGGTGTAAGCCCTTCTCATATTTTCCAATGTCGCCACCAGTCAGTCGTCGAGAAAAAAATTCAGAGGTCGATCCAGGTTGGCTGGTGGTGACATTTAAGAAATCCCTTCATGCGCATTATCGAGGATATGGTTCTAAAGATTCGTGGATACATAAGATGGAATGACAAAGGAGCTCTTTATGCGCGATATTGAGTGGTTTAAACAGCACAGTTGTTCAATCGTTTCATCGCTTTAGCTTGAGAAGACCCTGCAATAACACAATCAATCAATAAAGGATGATGATAAAATGACAAAAATGAGCACAGTTGTCATCGTATATAGCAGAGACAGTAACCCTTTGTGAGATTCTGAAAGGCCATCAGCCAATTGAGCTATATGATACCAAGCTTCGTATGCACGCTGACAACTCGCAGATCAAAATAGAGTGCTTCGATTACAGTATGTTTATTGATAGTCTATGCTTCGGAGTGTGATGAGGATGGGTATGTTGTATACAAATCATTTGTGTCCCAATGTTGAGGACATGCCAGTGTGCTGTACAAGCAAAAAGCGTTTCTGGCAAATACCGATTGCTTCTTGGCATCGAGCGATCCCAATATCAATAGGATCATCTTTTTGCATTAAGCAGGGTATAAAGTCAGGTAAACGCTCCTTTGTAAAGATACGACATAGTGACTTGTTCCCAGTGATGCCAGTCTTTAGCCATAAACCACGCGATGAGCAGTCGTAAAAACATTCCTCATTTGCAAAAAGTGAGACGGTGTTGATGGCAATATTACGCCAAGTTGAAGCATTTCGGTGAAGAAAAGTGATATCGTCTTCCAGGATCATACACAGCATCTTGTCGGATTGTAAGCAGTGTCTCAACGTGTCGACGTATTTGTATTTGTAGTTGAGTTCATTATCCATGCTGCTGTTGAATGCATATGTGTCGATGGTATTCGGGTATGGGCAGGTTGCATTATCGTTTATTACAAACGATGACTGTGGAAAGTATTCGTATATTTCTTGCGAGTTGCGTCCACAGCTGATCGTTTGGGTGTATACGTTGAGTCGTTTATCCACAACTTTGTCAATATCAACATCGATGTAGTGTAGATTGATTAGGGTATATGTGAGAGCACCGAGGGCAAAAGCAAGCAAAAATACAAAGAGAAGTCTGAAATTCATAAAGAGAAAAAAAGGTTGAAAAGCATGCTGGTGATCTACTCAGCTTTTTTTTCCCTGTAAGAAATGCTGAGCACCTGGTGTGTAGTAGCGCGGATCAAAGATGCACAAACGAAACTGTTATTTGGCGTGGATTCAAAATCTTGTATATAGGTGTTGTACACGCAGAGGGTCATCTAAGAAGCACGCCTATCGACACGTTCTGAAAACGAAAACTGGGTAACATTCGAACAGCGTTGATCCAGATACTTGGTCAAACGTTAGTCTGGTGATATTTCCCTCATATACTTGCAGTAATTAGATCTTCGCTCTCCTGAGAAATGGAACATGTACAGTAAGGGATAATCACTTATAAAAAGAGATAGCTCTGATCTGCACATGGGACATGCACTATCATTGAAGTATGTATTATTTCAAACATCGACTGGGACTAAACTTAATTAGGTGTCTGTCTCAAGAATGGAAAGTCTGATCCCTTGAGGCATCATTTTATAAAAACCGCTCAAGAGCATATTATTGATGGGAAATAATCATTCAACGAGTCAACCGCCCATGTGAGGATACAAATAAGGTTACAACCTCAGCATTTGTCAAAGGTTACACATCTTTGTTTTATACAATTTAACATCATTTCACTAAAAGGAAAGTGTTTTTTACACGCAACCAGAAATCAAAAGGGCACCAAAGAGAGGAAAGGAGAGAGAAAGAGAGAGAGAGAGAGAGGGAGGGAATGATTTTTACTTGACCGAGGGAGGAACTTGGGCGTACGATCTTTTGGCTGCTCCTTCTCGCGAAGAAGGATTATCGACCCGTCAGGCCGTACCGTCCAAAACCTTGGTGATTCTACCAATAGCAATTGTCTTGCCTTCATCACGAATGGTGAAACGGCCGAGTTGAGGATATTCTTCAAAGGTTTCAACACAGATAGGACCGGCTGTTTCGATACGAGCAATCACCTTTTCACCTTGCTTGACGAATGGTGGAGGGCGCTTGGTCTTCTTGCCAGTCTTCTTGTCAATCTTGTGAAGAAGAGCTGCAAGGGTGATTTCCTCAACAGCAGCGTGAACGTGCATCACAGCAGTGTAACCAGCACAGATAATGTTCTTGTGGTCGAGAATAGCCAATTGAGCTTCCAAAGCAGTGGTAGACTTGACAGGCTTCTTCTTGTCACAAAGCAAGAAACCAGGAGAGATTTCCTAAAAAAGATATATATATGTATAAGCACCTTTCCTCTTTGACATTTCACCGTAAACATCCTTTTTACTCACGTCTTCTTCAACACCCTTGAGACGAACACGGACGTTGTCACCGCAAATGGCGTGGTCAACTTCGTCTTCGGTTTCATTATAGATGGTGCTGATTTCACATGGACGCTATATGATCATAATTAGGTGACTGGATGTGGATGAAGGAATATACCGTATAACTCACCTTGTTGGGCATAAGCATATAAGTCTGGTTCTTCTTGATGTGACCAGACTCGATCTTGCCGACAATGATAGTACCCATGTCCTTGTACTTTTCAGCAATAGGAAGCATGAGAGGAGCATTGAGCTTACGATCCAAGGTCTTCATGTTGTCAAGGTACTCCAACAAAGAGGGACCTTCGAACCAAGGGCACTTGTCACCAACGCGATCCTTGATGTTGGCACCAGTGTAACCACTGACAGGAATGAACATGACATCGTTCTTGGGATGGTAGCCAGTTTGCTTCAAGAAAGGAGTCAACTTGCCGAGAATTTCATCATAGCTATTGAAAATAAAAAGAGTTAGAAGATAGATGTTCATCATAAAAATGCCACAACATACCGAGCCTTGTCCCATTCGACGGTGGGGTCATCCATCTTGTTGACAGCAATGATCATCTTGTTGATACCAGAAGTCTTTGCCAACATCATGTGTTCTCTAGTTTGACCACCACGTTCGAAACCAGTTTCGAATTCACCCTTACGAGCGGAAATGACCATGACACCGACATCAGCTTGAGAAGCACCAGTGATCATGCTGGGAACGTAGTTCTTGTGGCCAGGAGCATCAAGAATGGTATAACGGCGGTTGGTGGTTTCAAAATAAGCACGACCACATTCAACGGTCTTGCCCTATAGAACCCGATATTAGAATGCATATTCTTATTCCCTCACAAAAAATCCGCGCATCTTACCTTTGCACGTTCTTCAGTACCAGTGTCAAGTGCCCAAGAGAGGTACCAAGTCTCACGACCAGCATCCTTGGCTTCCTTTTCAATCTTATCCATGGTACGCTTATCCACCATGCCAGTCAAGAACAAGATGTTACCACCCATGGTCGATTTGCCAGCGTCTGAAAATCAATCATCATGTCAGCCTACAAATTAAAACATGCACTTTTTTTGACACATACCAACGTGACCCATGAACACAATGTTGAGATGTTCCTTGCCATACATGTCTTGCACGATCTCGTCATCCACGTTTTGCAAATCATTGCTGACAGCATTGGCCTTTTCAGCAGCCTTTTCCACAGCCTTTTCGGCTTCCTTCTTGTTGGCCTTGGGTGCAGCCTTAGGCTTAGGAGCAGCAGGCTTGGGAGCTGACTCAGCAGCAGGTTTGGGTTCTTCCTTGACAGGTTCAGCCTTCTTTTCAGTAGTAGCAGGAGCAGCAGGAGCGGGAGCAGCTTCTACAATAAAAGCATACAGTTTTTAGCGTTCGAAAAGTGGCGATTGAAAGAGTGAGCTGTTGTTGTTGCTTACCAGGCTGGGAAGGAGCAGTGTTGGAAGTGAGCTTCATAACACGAGGAGCTGCAGCTGTGTGTAATAGCCATGTCAATACTAGTTGTTGGAAGGAAGTATAAGGTGATGAGTAACGTACCAGGTTGGGCAGATGAAGCAGGAGCAGCGGGTGCGGGTGCTGGAGCGCCAAATGAAGGGACAAACTCCTTTGCGCCAAGATTAGGCTTCCATGAAGCGGCATTTGGGTTGAGCGAGAGCTTTGATGTTGCCTGCGACAGCGAATCTTGGTTCTGACTCATTGTAGCTTGTGTAGTAAAGGCTGAGAGAAAGCGTCTCAGTAAAATTTTGTGTATGTGTGGCATATATTTCGCCACCTTCCTCCTCCGCATGTGACCGCCCAACTAAAGGCAGATACTACGTTTGCTTACAACCACCCATTCTGTATCATTGTCAAACACGAAACCAATCATACAATCTCGCTTATAGATGGATTAATAATCTTGGGTTCCTCCTTATTTGCATAAATGGATCCGATTGCTATCTTGCAATTGCCCTTCATTCGAATGATGTATTTATTCTACATGATTGCCATGACGACGTTATGCCGAGAGGAGACGAGTCTATATTTGGGTAAAAGAAAAAAAAAGTGCTGCAAATCGGTACAGCATGATCACATGCCGGATTGCATCCCGGAGAGTGTGGGCGATCCAAAGAGTGCAAGTAGAGCAGCAGCAAATACTACCCCAACCAACTATATCACTGAGTTTCTATCTTTGAAAATGAAAAAAATCGGCAAGTCGGTTCCTGGGATTTGGACCTTCCCTTCTTCTTTCTTCTTCTTCGCTCCATCCTTTCTATCCTATTCTCGTCGCCCCTTTTTACCTACAATGGGTTACATTCCAGAAGAAGCGTTACCCAACTTGCATAAATACAAGTATGGTGGTGTAGACAAGTCATTGGTCTCTCGTTACATCCTGTCAAAGTACTGGAATAACTTGGTAAAGTTGTTTCCTTTGTGGATCGCGTAAGTGGAACAAGGGCTCCTCATTGTGAAATGTCAATTCTCATTCCTGTCATTCCCCCATTAGACCCAACTTGATCACTCTACTTGGTCTCTTGTGTGTCGTTGGCAACGTTGCTACCTTGATGTATTACGCTCCTGACCTTGGCCCATGCCCCAACTGGGTCTATTATACGTAAGGATCGTTGTTGTGGATAATTTTGTTTATTGCATAGGAGCTGACACGTGGTTAATGATAGATTTGGCATTGGTTTGTTTGTGTACCAGTCATTGGATGCGATCGACGGAAAACAAGCCCGTCGCACTGGAATGTCAGGCCCATTGGGTGAATTGTTTGATCATGGTACTTTAGATATTTTATTCCAGTATGCTTCAAAAGACACTCACAATATCATTTTAGGCTGTGATGCTCTCAACACTTCTCTTGGTTGCTTGACATGGGCTTCGGCTACTTGTCTTGGTCAAAGCTGGTGGACTGTTGGATCATTGGTGGCAAGTTTGGGCAACTTTTATTTGTCTACCTGGGAGGAATATCATACCGGCATCTTGTACTTGGGTTACTTTAGTGGTCCAGTTGAAGGTGTGCTCATGCTTGTAGCTGTGCAGCTCGTATCTGGTTATTTTGGTAAGTCTTTTCTCATTCTATGCTTCACCAGACATCCCATCTAATCATTGGATCCTTATGATCATGCAGGTCCTGGTTTCTGGATGCAACGCGTGAGCGACGTGGTGTCGGTAGTAGATTGGGCTGGTCATCCTATTCGTCACCGTATTGGCAATGTGCAATTGAATCACGTGTTGATCCTTATTGGTGCCGGTGTCCTTGTATTCAACATTGTTGCAGCGTATGTTGTTTCCAATATCGATGATAATTACTTCTTATTGACTCTTGTTGCATAGATTGATCAATGTTATCTCTGTCAAGTACAACCCCACTGATTATTCACGCAAGGATAACTCTGTTAGCAAAGCCTTGATGGGCCTTGTTCCATTTGTATTCATGACCGTGGCTTCCTACGCATGGCTTCGTTTGTGGCCCTCCCTTGTATATGAGCATTTGGCACTTTTTATTCTTTTGATTGGACTTTTGTTTGGTCATCAAGTTGGCTTGATGATTACTGCACATGTTGCTAAGCTGCCCTTCCCATATTGGAACGGCTCTGTATACACTCTTCTCGCTGCTGGTTGTGCTCTGGCTTACGCTGATGTTTCTACTGGCGGGTAAGGCTTCTCAATGACATACATATATCGCATCAGCAGCTCACACACGTACCACTTTTAGATCTTACAACATTAATCAACGCGTTGCAGTCAAGGCCATTCTTTTCCTTGCAGCTTTGCAGTATGCTAGTTTGGTTCGTGGCGTTATCAATCAACTCTGTACATATCTCGATATCCAATGTCTCACTGTGAAGAAGAAGAAGCAGTAGATGGCATTACCCTATTTATTTACATCCCCTTCCCCTCCCCTGAATAGATCAGAAATCAATAAAGCCTTCATGTGCATATCCCGTATTATTCACATCTCTCATTGGTGGGGATAAACAAAAGCCAAACTTCACTCACGGTGTCCGTGCTCCGACATATATCACTTTGTACATAACCCTCTCCTCACGAAGTTATCATGGCGTCGCGTGCAATAACATTGACCCTATTCTCTTCAAGCACTTGCTCCTTGTGCACTACAGCCAAAGATGCTATTCTAAAAGTACAAAAACATGTATGTCGTTTATTGCCATGACAACAATCGGTGAGATGGGCTCATTGTTCCATTCCGGTTTCTATAGTATCCATTCCAGTTGTCCGTGGTCGACATTCATAAACCAGAGTGTCCAAAGGAGTTCGCTGACAAGTACATTTTCGATATCCCTGTGGTGCATCTGAACGATCAGTTTTTGACACAGCATCGCGTTAAGGAGGATAAACTACTGGATGCACTTAAAAAGTATGAAGCAACAGGTGTAGTCAACAAGATCCCATCGTAAATAATATTTATTATTTGGAGTGATAGTCGTTGTTGTCGTAAAAGCTTTCAATAAATTCGTAGAATCATTTCGCGTGAATCAAAAGAGGGGGAATAATGCCCAGCAAGAGGAGGTAAAAGTGATAGTAGCGTTATATACACGTTGGTTGTCGCTGGGATGGATGTTTGTGTTATTGCGTAAGTGGATTGTGTACTCGTGTTTGCGTAATGTTTGTATATCGTCGGATGAACGTCCGTTATGGTTGATGGTGAATGTGAGGCGTACACCTCCAAGGTTACATGACGCTGCAGCAACCGCCTTGAGAATTGGGTGCAAATGGGTCATCTTTTTTGTCAATAGGACCCCAAACCGATGGCAACATAGGGTCTCGAGTATCCTGACAATGATCAATAAGCCTAGAGAAATACATAGGCAATCTCGATAAGGAGAAAACATTCACGACTTTTTGTTTTAAAATGGAGGTTTACCGAGTGGATGCTTCGGAAACGGTGATACGTGGTATATCCAAAAGCTCACGTAGTCGTTGATTATATTCAAGAAGACGATTCAGCTTGGCTTCAGAGAGATTTTGTGGTTTTCGTTGATTGATCATAGTAGTAATAATAGTAAAAGGGAAAGAAAAAGAAAGGTGGAATCGGTTCTCAAAGATGTGCACAGTTGGGAAAAGCCCAAACGTGGTACATGTGTCACCAACACGGTAACCCAGAGCAGGTTGGTCCAAGATTGATTTGTGGAACAAGTGCATGACGATGACTAGCCATGGTGTGGACCCTTCTCAAACTCCTATTTTGCTATCAAGTATACAGCTTATAAAGGAGGTTATTCGACAGAAATCTCATTCATGCAAATGACATCAACCTCGTGATAAAACCTCCTCCCCCATCAATAAACATGCCCCTTCATCCATATGTCAGGTCCAGAATAAAGATGATCCTTCTTACAAATATGTAAACCAGTAACGCTTTTATATATATGCAATCCTTTGTTATGCTTCTTCAAGGTAACGATATTCAAATCTATGCAAACCGGTTTCAGTAAGTCGAACGCACATCGTAACAAACGCATGAGAATGATTACCTGAAATCTTCCTTTTTACGTTGGCACCACGCACTCTCGTAGTCAAAGTACACATAAGAACCTTGCTCGTACTCGTCCGAAATGAACTTGGGCTCTTCAAGCCGTTGGAACCATGTCAAGTACTTTTTGTGGAATCGCCATGAATGTCGTTTCAGCTCTTTTGCTGCGAGATACCTATATCGCCCACATGGCATGAGCAACATCGCCAATAGACAAGGATAAATCAAGATCCACTTACTGCTGATAGGTGCCTTGTTGGTAATAAAAGATGAAGAAGAGAGTGTGCATATCCAACTTTTCAAACAAAAGAGGATTGTCGAATACAGGTAGTGGCTGCTGAGGATAGTAGTTGGGTGTCGGATAAGGGGAGCGAGGGTGATAGGTTTTGGGTCTATAAATGTTTGAGTTAACAAAGAGCACACCTCACACATAAGAAAATGACGCCTATTACCTTTCAGAATCGATAAGATCTGGTACATGTTGTAAGCTTGCATCCAACATTTGATGTATATGCATGATATCAGGTTTGTCGGTGCCTATTTGGATGTATTAGAAATGATACAAAAGTCCATCGAAAATAATACTTGCCTTTGGATCTGATAGCTTCAAATGAAGGTGCAAGATCGGAAAGGGATGGTGGTAAGCGCATATCCACAGGTTGTTGTTCTTGTTTGGGCTGCGAAACGAATGATTAGTATACCCAAGTCTTCAAATACTACCTTTATGACTTACTGATTTAGCAGCTGGATATTGAGAGGCAAGGAGTGATTGTGACAATGCCGATTCACCGGACCGTGATTGTTGAGAATCTCCAATGGATGATTGTCGTGTTGGATGATCGCCAATCTTTGGTGGTTCTGCCCATGCGTTCTCGACTGCTTTGTTGCTCTCATCTCGTTTATGACCCTTTTCCTGTAATACACCTGCTGCTGCTGCCTGTGCATATTTCAAACCGGTTGATGCTGGTGGTGGTGGGACGATAACTTCAGATAAGGATCGGCTGACGGGCATAGATGGTGGTGATTTGAGTGGACTTGTGTTGAGAGATTTGGCTACAAACACACACACGCTCCCATTAGTCTCACGCATCATAATATCCAGATTGTAGCATTGCTTACCTTCCGATGTTGGCGTGGATAATGGTTCTTCTACAATAGGATATGCATGTTAAAACAGAATCTATACAACATAAAACGCATATAATTACTTGATCTTGGGCTTTGAGCCTTGTGTGGAGTTGTTGATGATGCATTTGAAGCCTATCAATGAACAATGAATATACCTCTGTCACTTTACATCGCTCAATCACTTACAATCTCCTCTTTGTCTTTCTCCTTTTCTTTCTCTTTTGATTTGGCTGCCCGCCTTGGTAGTGGCTTCTCTTCTTCCTTGGGAGCTATAACATGTGATTAATATTACATACATATACATAGATGACCCTTATTCCACTTACTCTCAACAGCACCATGTTCATCTGCGACAATTCCGTATAACTCTTCTTCTTCTTCGAGATTGAGATCATCGTATATGAATTCATCTTCTTGAAAGTCAGGTTCCTAGAGACCATCCCTGGCTATTAGATGACCGTTGTAACCTACCCCGCCTATACCACTAACCTGATTGCATTCAATGTAATACTGCACATCCTCTCTTATCTCCAAAACCTATATAATGATACCAATGCATAAGAACGCAATGTCATGATGTATATATATGTATGTATCTTTACCCTTTCAGGAGCGATCCTATCATTTTCCAATAAGCGTAGGAGAAGTTCTAACCGGTTGATGTGATGCTTATGGCGTGTGATTTGGTGTTCCAATTCATCGATACGTTCAGCCTTTGCGTGATCCTTCTTTCCACGTTTTGTCGTGCTCTGCAATGTCTCGACTTGTGCCTCGGACATCTCGACTTGTCGTTCCAGCTCGTTCTTTGCTGATATAATCCAGTCGCATGCCTCTGTCTTTTCCTTCTCCTTGGGATCCATCTTTTCCTTCAGTAGCAGACCCTCTTTGGAATAGGCCTTGGTCTTCATTTCCTTCTCTGTCATCTTGAACCGTTCCATTTGAGACTCAATCAGCTTGCGATTCTCTAACAGGGCGCGCTTATCCTTGATCTCGTTTGATGACAGCCATGTCTTGATTTGGTCGCGTAGACGTTGCAGTTTTTTGATCTCCTTCTTGAGTTCCAGCTCGTACTTGTCTTTTTGACTCGGATTGGTGGTGGAGTTGATCTTGTCAAAGATGGATTCGAACGTCTCGACGCCCTCGCTCACTTTTTTCAACACACGGTCGATCTCGGCTGTTTTTCAAGGCAAGTGTCGTTAAGAAGCTGTATCAATGGGACGCAGGGGTGTTGAATTCTAAGCTTACTTTGCAATTTCTTCATAGACATTGCGGTATGTATTAGTAGTCGGAAGGTAAAGATGTATGATCACAGGGAACTTCCTGATAATTGTGCGTCATGCTCAACCACACCATCCCCGCTTATAGATTATTCTACTAGCTTCGCTTCCTTCCCAATCAATAAAAGCAGTTTGCCTCTAAATATCATGGGCATTGATGAAACTATAAGCTCTTTTACCCACTTTTGAGAGATGATGCATAGTATTATAAGTCATGGAACTATTTCTATATGGCCATTTGAGCTGTACGCAAGCTTTATTGGAGGCACTGGATACATAAGCAAATTTGTCATCACAAGATGTGGACATTGACAACAAAGCTGGGAACCGTTCGAATTAGTAGAAAACGTGCCAACGAGATCAGCTTGAATAGGGAAAGAGACATCAATCCCAGGTATTATAGTAACCAAGGATACCACCAGAATGAGTTCCTGCTTATGTATGTGAATCAATGATACATAATGACAAGTTACAGTTGACACAAAGAAAAGACTATGTTATACAAAGCTAGTCCACGCAGCATTGACGGGATGCAGTAAAATAAATCTCATGCTGGTTGGAGGTTAATAGGCAAGAACCCACATGCGGAGTCCGACAATTGCCAAGCGTGCCTCGCATAGAACACACTTTACGACCTCTTCCACATTCAACTACATCATGCCAAGGCGATTGAGGGCCAGCATTCTCTCACTCCTTTTATTCGTCACAACTCTTTCAACTGCACAAAACATTCAATACGCTACACGATTTCCAAAGAACAAGCTATACGATTTATCACCGAGCAGTACAGGCCTCGACAACATTGACGGCACAGTAGCAGCCTTTGGCGACTTTAATGGCGACAAATAGTACGTGCTTGCTGTTTATCCCCTCCCTTGATACATCAGCAATAAGCTAATCTCTTGCTTTGGATAGCACGGATCTCTTTGTTCTCAGCGACGATCAGCATTCCTTATCTGTATATACTTGGCACCATCGTACGTCGACCACCAGACACGAGGGGGGTGGGGAAAGCACGAGAGTATTCAGTGTTCACTCACATGATATTATGCACAGAAAACTTCACCTTTATACCACCACGGATAACACCACAGATCACCGTGGACTTTGTAATTACTGGCGTGGTCCCTGGCGACTTCACCTATGATGGAAATCTCGACGTTTTACTTCTTGGCCAGACTAATCCACGAGACACTCAAGGCGAGATTATGATGCGGATATACACTGGCAATGGCAATGATACTTTTGGTAAGAGTATTGGTTGAAGGATCCATGATGCGATCTTGGTGATCTGACGTGTATCAATGTATTTTACTCTGTGGAATAGACGACAATTACATTTCGCTACCTTCAGCCAAGTCAGCTCATCCAATGGTGCTTGATCTCAATGGCGACATGAAGCTTGATCTTTTGGGATACAGTGCAGATGGCGAAAGTGGACTCAGCATGTGGATCAACAATGTCGAACCTTCAACGCCTGCCAATGCATCATCACCCATGTTCAATGTGTGAGTAGTGTGGATCACATGATAAGGTCTTATACTAACATATCGTATCATCTATAGATCCTCAGCAACTGGGATGTTTGATTCAGCCTCTAGCAATCAATGTACGTGGGCACATCCTCATTCAAATGCTATGGTGGATCTTGATGGCGATTGTATGGGAGGTAAATTTTCACGTGACACAAATCGACAAGAGAGTGAGACTGACTTATAACGTGTAGATGTCGTATTCGTGTGCCAAAAGACTGGGTACCAGACACTGCAGCTATGGTTGAATCAACGTGAAGGAGGCTTCAAAATGGCAGATGAATTACAATTACCCACTGGTGCAGGACCCGTTAGTTTTGCCGATATTGGTATGGATGGATGGATGGCATGGGGTTGGCATGTTATACTCATTGAACGATGACTATAGATGGTGATGGCTCTGCCGATATTGTCTTCCCTGTGAGCAGTGGATCGGAGCAAGAAATACATATTGTATACAACCAGCAAATGGGTCTTTGTTCGCAACCAAATAGTGGCAATTCTACAACATGCAGAAAACCAAACCAACTTTGTCACGGGGATCCAGATTTCAAATTTGACATGAGTCATCGTGATAACGGGGTAAGCATGCTATATTTGCTAGTTGAGATGCTGGTTGCTCATGTCGCCTATAGAACTATGTTGTACTCGATTTGAAAAAGTACATTTCATCAGGCGAAACGATCCAAACAATGGACACCGCATTCCAAGGGCAGCTACCGGTTCCTGTACAGCCTGGTAAGTCCAAAAATAGAATCAAAGGAAGGTATGGTGTGCTAACAATGGATTCAAAAGGTGATTACAACCTTGATGGGTATCCGGATTTGTTAGTAACGACCAACAAGCAGGTCCTTTTATTGGAAAATACGGTGTGCAACAACCGATTGTGTTCTGATCCTGCCTCTCAGGCTGGTCGGCGGACTTTCACGATTGTCAAAGATGGCACGGATGCATTGACCAAGATCTCAAGACCTAAACATGCTACCTTTTTTGATATTGACGAGGACGTAAGTATATCAGAACATTTGTGGATGAGCGGGTTTTTGAAGTCATTGAAATAATTAGGGTTCTCTTGACATTCTGGTGCTTCAACAAAGCGGTGGCGGCAGTGCTTCTCGGGTGCCTCGGTTTATCATCAACAACTTTTTCAATGATGCCTTCTTCCTCAAAGGACTTGGTAAGACAATGCGCAGGTCTCTTAACCATTATACTAACCCCAACATCTTGTGCACAGTCTCCAATGGCGTGTGCGGTAGCAACTGCGAAGCCAACAAGCCTTACGGCGTCAACTATCCAGGTGCTACGCTAAAGTTCACCGTGCTTGACACATCAGGCACAAAAAGAGCACATCTTGGTAAGTGTTTTTTCTATGCTCATGTCGCTCTTGTTGCTGGTATTCATGTGCCTGTATATTAGTATCACAATTAGCACAAACATCGTATATGTCTTTACAAACGCCATATTGCCTCGTTGGATTAGGAAGAACAAACAACTATGTTGAAGAGATGTTTGCAGGTGTATCACGGCGGCAGGTAAGAGAAAAACTGCAGCTTAGTTTACCGCGTATAACTCATTCCCATTATATCATTCAGGATCAAAATTATCTCTTCTATGAAGGCGTCATTCCCAACTCCCAATTGATCTTTATCCCGTATCAACCAGAGAACGTGCATGACAGCTCAACGTAAGTGATGATATGGGGTTGACGATGACGGTGAAAAAGGCTAACTAATGCGTGCTTAGGTGGGAAGTCGAGTTATATATCCAACCTGGTGATTATGTACCGTGGGTGTTGGCACTTCTCATTGCAGCAGCGTGTATCCTTGGCATCGTAGTAGCTGTATTGTATTGGATGGAGAAGCGAGAAGATGAGATGGAACGGAGGAAGGCTTTACATATTATCAACTTTGATGCACTGTAAAATAAACGAATATCTTGTGTATAGACGCCATCTTGTTGAACCAATTACAAATCATGCGTTTCCTTCTCCCATGCTTTTGTTTCCAGGAACAAGCATTTGTCATCCGAAATCGGAAGTGAATGCGGGGGTGATATAAATGCGGCGGATTATTTGGGTTTAATCTTTTCTTTCCTTATCATTATCAGAAAGCAATGCCTATCAACAAAATCCATGTCAAGAACCCTGTGGTCGATCTCGATGGAGATGAAATGACACGCATCATTTGGCAGCTCATCAAGGATAAACTCATTTTGCCATACCTTGATCTGGACATCAAGTATTATGATTTAAGCGTCACCAACCGTGACAAGGTTTGTATGCACAGGAATGAAATGCAAGATATGAAGGCCTAACATGCACTTTTGTGCATATGATAGACAGATGACAAGGTTACAGTGGAAGCAGCTGAAGCTATCAAAAAGTACAACGTTGGTATCAAGTGCGCAACCATCACCCCCGATGAGGCACGTGTGGAAGGTAAAATGGAAAAACAAACGTGGTGGCTGTCAGCAGTTGAAAATTTGAACTTTTAATGTGTATAGAATTTGGTCTCAAAAAGATGTGGAAGTCTCCCAACGGCACCTTGCGCAACATTTTGAATGGCACTGTATTTCGAGAACCCATTGTGCTCAAGACACTACCTCGCTTGGTGCCTGGTTGGTCCGAACCTATTATTATTGGTAGACATGCCTTCGGTGATCAGGTACATGAGCCCATTTTCTTACATGTATATGCATTATACTGATACAAAGCGTTGCATAGTATCGTGCTACCGATTTAGTGACAGGGGGTCCTGGGAAATTGGAGATGGTGTTTACACCACAGGATGGGTCAGCGCCTCGTCAGATCCAAGTATACCAATTTGAAAAGAGCGGTGGTGTTGCCTTGAGCATGTATAATACGGATGAATCCATTGAAGGCTTTGCACATGCTTGTTTCTGTGTTGCTCTCGATCGTAAGATGCCCATGTACTTGAGCACCAAGAACACCATTCTCAAGGCATACGATGGTCGATTCAAGGATATTTTCCAGGACATCTATGATACTCAATACAAGGCTGCATTTGAGAAATTGGGCATCTGGTATGAGCACCGTTTGATTGACGACATGGTGGCGCAAATGCTTAAATCGAAAGGCGGCTTTGTGTGGGCTTGCAAGAATTACGATGGTGATGTCCAATCTGATATCGTTGCACAGGGCTATGGCTCCTTGGGCCTTATGACTTCAGTACTTTACACACCGGATGGAAAGACTGTTGAAGCTGAAGCTGCTCATGGTACGGTCACTCGCCATTATCGCGAGCATCAAAAGGTAAAGGAAAAAGAGATATGACAGCGAAGAAAATGCAGGAATTAATGCACTGCACGCTGATTTTGAATTCTCAATTAGGGTAACGCCACGTCTACCAATCCTATTGCATCCATTTTTGCTTGGACACGCGGTCTTGCTCATCGAGCCAAGCTTGATGATAACAAGGAACTTGCTCAGTTTACCAAGGATTTGGAACAAGCGTGTATCGATCTTATCGAAGTAGACAAGAAAATGACCAAGGATCTTGCCTTGATCATTTACGGGAAGGAGTAAGTGACTCGATATCATCACCACCAACGATCATTACTGCCTCATACTAATGATTGCTTATGACGTACTCAGCATGAAGCCTGAGCATTACTCAACAACAGAAGAGTTCTTGCAGCAGATCGCTGACAAGTTGGCAAGCATTCGTATTAAATCGAGGTAAGAACCAGAGTAACGGTTGTGAGACATTAATGAGTAACCGATCCCTACCACGTCTAGCCCTCAAACCATGCAACAGAAACTATAGATTGTTGTATCGTAGCCCATTTTAAAGTACATATAAAAAGATCTACATGGCAGATATTGAATCAATCACTTGGGAGGTAATGATGGCGTGGTGCATTTTGTGTAACGTTGTCCTGTATGGTGTATGCTCCTCACCCCAAGCAACCTATGCTTTCACCAATGAAGGATAGAGAGTTGGATGTTCGTGTGAAATATATAATTCAATACGATAGTTTATATAGGCAATGGATATTTCCTTTCCTTTCTCTGGTGTATAGCACGAGAAAGGTAGATCACCCTCACGATGACCTGACATTGCTGGCTTGATGCATGTTACACAAAAGCGAATGACACGAATCAGCGTAATAAATGGTATTATTTAAAGACCTGTTTGATGAGAGGATACGAGATGTATGGTCTAGATACAAGGAATGTGGTTGATCAAAGGCGATTTGTTCGTCATCATTGATGATGGGAAATTGAGAATCGATGCACACGTTCCATGGAGGATCGGTGTCAATGTTTATCTACAGCAGTAGATAAGCTCTATAAATAGGAATGTGAGGTATATAGCTTAAATTAGGGAACATGGCAACCAGCAGCATACATTACACTATACTGCGAAGTGCATCAATCCACAAGCTATGACAAGTAAAAAAGTTAAAAGTGGAACGGGTGATGTGGAGAAAGAGTACAAGCGTTTATTAGGTAAATATCATGGAGATGTGGTAACAACAAGAAAAGAAAGGAAGGACTTTATTTTCTAGACCCAAAGGGGGGAGAATGTGTGGTGGTGGTGGAGGAGAAAGAGAGAGTGAGAGAGTTAAGAGTTGTTTGACGCATGTTCAGGTGGTGGCCAAGCCCGCTTCCATCGGAGGAAGACATACGATTGAACTCCGAGAAGACATTGGCTTTGACGCCTCTCTCCTTTACTTCTCGACCTCATCTCTTTTTTTTTCTTTCATCTCCATTTCCCATTTCACACCAATGACTGACCATCACGAAGACGACGACTTTGCTCCTACCCAAACTGCTGGCTATAAGCCCGGTGAAAAGAAGACTATGGAAGAATACCAAAACCTTGACGCCCAAGACGAGTCTTTGAACAAGTGGAAGGAGTCCTTGGGTTTGAAGGCTGGCGCTTGTGAGTATCATCATCTTAATCCCTCCCTCCCAATACCAAGCCTTTTATACTTAAATACCTGTGCTTTATACTATTAGCTGTTGGCCCTTCCGATGATCCTCGTAACGTAAGTAATCTCACATCTAATGTATATAACGCGCAAAAGCGCGTATGGATATGTTCATGAAGCTTGATCTGATGCATTCATCATTGTCATTTTAGGTTGTTGTTGAGTACATTGCTCTCGAAGTTGAGGGTCGTGAAGATGTGAGGGTCGATTTGTCTACTGCAGGTAAATTATTAGGGAATCAAGAGAGGGAGAGAGACCAAGATTGAAGACTCATGTTGCATGATCCTTTATTGTAGATGCCATTGAGAAAGCCAAGAGCGCTCCATTTACCATCAAAGAAGGCGTTGAATACCGTATGAAGGTCAAATTCCGGTACGTTGCGTTAGGAGTTTAACAAAGATATATCCACCCACACTCACCCCTGAATGTCCTTATTGCCTCTTCCCTTTCTTTAGTGTCCAACATGAAGTTGTCTCAGGTCTCAAGTACTTGCAAGTTGTCAAACGCAAGGGTGTCCGAGGTAAGGTTCTCAAATGAAAAGGATTGGAAACAAAACAGGATATTCAAGCCATTTGTTCAAAGTGGACAAGACCGAGGAGATGATTGGTAGCTATGGCCCTGCAACCGACGCCTATGAGAAGAAGTTCCAGTTGGAGGAAGCTCCTTCGGGTCTTCTTGCACGTGGTCATTATGACGCAAAGGTAAAATACCGACTTTTTAACTTGAGTATTCCCTTTTTGCTAATGAGATTGTGTAGAGCAAATTTGTTGACGATGACGGTGTTGTCCACGTTGAATGGAACTGGTCTTTTGATATCAAGAAGGATTGGTAGATCTGATCACAACCCACCCAAAGTTACTCTGCTCTCTTTCTTTCTCTCTCTCTTTTTACCCCTCTTCTCCTACTATCCCTCAATCAAACATACACAGAACAACAACGGCAACCCATTTTTTCCTCGAAGCTGTAACACAAGAAGCAGATGCATTAATACCATCTGAATATCACTTTGTTGGGGATGCGATGGATATGGCATTGTTGATGGTTTCCAAGGTTCAAATTACATTTTGTGCGAGTGTGCGTGCGTGTGTGTGTGAGTGAGGATGGCAATATGACATGATATGTATACAAAGGAGATGGATCTATGGTTGGCGTATTGTGTGTATGGAGCTTGGATGATAGTTGAGAGTTGTAAAATGATGTAGCGTAATCGTTTACTCCAATTGCACAGTGGCACCCACGGCCTCCAGGGCTTTCTTAAGCTTTTCAGCCTCTTCCTTTGGCACCGATTCCTTGAGCACCTTGGGAACACTCTCGACAAACTTTTTGGCATCGACCAAGCTGAGACCTGCCAAATTCTTAACTTCACGAATCACCTTGGCCTTGGCAGTAGCATCCACCTTTTCCAACTTGATATTGAATTCGGTCTTTTCAGCAGGCTTTTCCTCTTCAGCAGCTGCAGCACCTTCTTGACCACCAGGCATCACACCCATAGGCATAGCAGGCATAGCAATATCTTCAATCTTGAGACGATCCTATTGCCGTATGATATATAAGTAAAATGATGATAATACAACACCTATCATACACCAACCTTGAGTTGCGAGACGAGCTCTGAGGCTTGCTTCAAGGTCAAGTTTTCGATTTGTTCAGCAATGCCAGCAATCTTGGGATCGGCAGACGATGAGGAACCAGGCGTAGAGATAGGTTCTTGTTTCTCAGTGGTATAAAAGCGTCCAACAGCAGGTGCAGTAGCACTAATGAATGGCATTCAGCACAAAGTGTGAAAATAGCGTTTCGTTTTCTGTTTACCGAGCAGCGAATGGGCGAACAAGAACACGCGATCGAGACACAAGGTTGAAAGAAGAGCGAAGCTAAGGATAATGGGTAAGTTGATATGTTTGTTTTGGTGGTCGTATGCTGGGTTCTTACCATCCTGGCAAGTAAAGAAGTGAAAGAACAATTGACAGCTCACATCGGCCCGCCTAATTTTCACAAGCCGTGACGTCCGTGACAGGTCCCGCCACCTTTCCCACAGCTGTCAAGACGTTTGCTGCCATGGCAACCACTGGATCATCAACTCAACTTTGATATTGATTCAACATCATCATCCTAGACTAAACAAATCTCCACCTTCTCTTTCATGTCTCCTTTATCAGCATTTATACATAGTCTTATATTGGTGGTATTAATACAATGATGCGTTATTTATTTGCACATGATGGGAGGAGGAAGTGAATAGAAGATAAGGAGAAGATCCAAGTACGTAAGAGGATAATGTGGCTGGTGAACAAAGAATACAAGTGATGCATGTGCAAACTATTGGACTACATGCAATGATGGGGTTGTTGTTGTTGTTGTTGTTGCATAGAAATAAGAAGTACGTTGAATTTCAGGATGATCGACAGCAGAGTACTTATTATTAGTAGCAGTAGACAGGAGTGACATCCTCATATCCTCCTTTCCTGGAGTGGCTGGACATTCGTTGTGATGGATAGATGATGATGAGGAGGAGACTGTCAAGAAGGGGGTAGCATACGCTTGGATATCGTCAAGTACAGTGGAACGAGAAAGGGCAATTTTGGTGCATGCTGGTTGCTCATAGGGAGGAAATACAGAGGATGGTGCTTTTGGTACATGCACTTGTTGTTGTCGTTGCTGTTGTTGACCCAAAAGAGTGAATGAGCGACACTGAAGAATGCGTAGGCGTAATTCAGGTAACCCAATACGACGTGCTGGATCCAAGCAGAAAATGCGTTCGAGAATAGCTTCAAGCTCATTTGATATAGAAGGAAGGATAACACGGAAAAAGCCAGGTTGGTTGGCATGGCAATAAGCGGCAAAAGAGGAGTCATTCAGGTTGGCTTGTTTCCAGGGATTGCGTCCTGTAGTAAGATTGATGAGGATGATACCAAGGCTCCATATGTCGTTTTGTTGTGTTCCATATCCTTTGATGCGTTGGTGGTTTCTGATAAGACCGCCTTGACATTCTACTCATTTTACACGTGTAAGTAAAACGATCAAATTTAGGTTCGAGCGATCCTATATATATATAACCTTACCTGGTGAAAAGTAAAAGGATGACCCGCATCCAAATTCTGCAGATACAGCATGCGTGGTGGCAAGCCCAAAGTCAGCAAGTTTGATATGGTGCTCCGGAAACACAAGGATATTTTCAGGTTTCAAATCACGATGAGCAACATGGTGTGTATGGCAATGCTGTACAGCATCCAGCAGCTGCAGAAATATGTGGCGAATGGCACGATCATTGCCAATGATTGGATTGGATGGGTGCGTAAGTGCCTTGAACAAGTCACCGTGAGGAGCATGCTCCAATACCAAGAATGTCCATGTCCCCATATCAACACGCTTGATGAATTTGAGAATGTTGTCATGATCTGATACCAAACGATGGATCTCGGTTTCGTTTTGCTTATTGCTGTGAGTCAACAATTTGACGGCGTACAATTCACCGGTCTTAAGATGACGGGCTTGATACACGATACCATATGCACCCACACCCAGGATGGATAACAGCTTGTAGTTGTTATCGTCAATGCAAGTATTGAGGAAAGCGTGAGGATGAATAGGCTGATTATGGTGACGGTGTTGTTGCTGGTGTGTTTGTGGTGTCATTATTAGGGTATAAGTGGGTTGATTATTTGTGGGTAGGTCGTTGAAGGGTATAATGTGTACAATGAGAAAGAGGACATCTCAACCATCACATAAGCATATTTAAATGAGTCTTGAATGACCACACCGAAAAAAGGAACCATGTCCGTGTGCGATGATCATGTTTATGCTTCTCCAAGATGAGGCAAAGTTGCCGCAACCCCCTCTCTTGTGATCGACTAAACCTCTTTCTCTTCAGGTAGTCCTAAATCGTGAATAAATCATCCCTTGATTTTTACAAGACCGGAAATCATCATTGAGTTTCTTCACTCCTTGATATCGTGCATGTATATGCGTTGTTATTCAAACACCACAGGTTTAGCTATTGATGCATGTATCATGTTTTGGCTCTCTACAATCCCGTGACATAAGCATGCAAAATGAAGCATTACACTTGCATGCATATGCTGTGTCAAACCAGTTTTTGTAGCTTTAACTTTACTGGTTGAGTCTTTTGAATTTGTAATCGTTGCTGCTGAGCACTAAGTGATTTGTTCAAGGAGTAGTGGGACATTTACCCCTTCGATCTATTCACACCGCCTACTACTACTACTAGCAGACGCCCTGTTCCCCACCCCCTTGGCTCTTTTATTGCAAAAAGCTACCAAATAGCCGGCATGCTTTATTCCAACTATAGATGTGTATATACACAGTTGCCTTTCAACATCTCGTCATCGCCATCGGTGTCGAAGAAAAAAGGAAATCCGAGCCCCCTTTCATCGCTAATACCCCTTGTCCAACATCTTAAAGTTATCGATACAAGGTGTAGCGTATCGTGAATGATTGGTAACCTTTATTCACGTCATAATCCTATTGTCGGAATTGATATATGCATATGCTACCCTTATCTCTTATGTCCCCTTCTGACGTGCATATATTGCTTGATGATGATATACTACCAGAAATCGGACCCCAAGTCGACAGCTTGGATGAAGGAGAAAGACGCCATTGCACATAATGAACGCCTGTTACCTGATTAAACACAAATTGGAACATGATAGAATATAGACTAATAAGAACCCAATCATAGAATGGAGGAAAAGAAAGCTGACAGCTAAAAAATGCGCTATCCCCAAAAGTGCTTTCTCCCCGCCAAGAGCAGCAGTATGTACACCATAGCTGTTTTATGCAAACAAGCTCCTTGCATGTACATCATTATCCTTGGGCAATATCATTACATACTAACCAAAAGGGACCCCACCTTGATGCTCCTTAACTTGTTGTCATGACAGCTTTCCACCAACCTGATGCAACACTTGGCTATAAGTATATACGACAACAAACTTGTACATCTTAGTATCCCCTTTCCTTTGCAACATATGTTCCACTATTTATCAACACATGGTGTGACAAGAAGATTTGTGGCATAAATGTAACATAATAACAACCTGTATTTGAGGGGAGGGGGATAAAACAAGTACGTAGTAGTAGTAGTAGTAGTATCACATGCATTACTATCAAGAACCAACACGTAAAGGAAGAAAATGCAAAAGTAGGGATGTAAGAAGCGAGAGCGAAAATAATATACAAATGCGACAATGAGAGTGGAATAATAAAGATAGAAGAAATCAAAATAAAATATGGAGTGGATGATGACTACCAAAAAGTGCGTGTCCCTGGGCCTGTGCCTGCCAGGCTTGTTGCAGTCGATGCCGAGTAAGTAGTATCCGGTTGACCACCCAAGAAACCCAAGATTGCATTACTTTCTGAAGTGTTATTGTTGCCATTGGTAGTGTTATTGCTTCCACCGCCTGAAGGAGCTGATAAATTGGCCAATTCATTGACACCTTCGTCATTGTGTATCAGATGCTGCTTGGGCATACCATGATTGGTAGGACCAAAAGTATCTGGTTGCTGTTGTTGTTGTAATGGTGGAGGTGGAGGTGGCTGTTGTTGTTGCTGCTGATGTTGATGGATATTGTTGCTGTTGGTAGTACTAGTTGTAGAAGGTTGGACCATAAATCTTGGCGATTGGAATTCGTGTGAAGGGATAAGTGGTTGGGATGATACGGGTTGTTGCGTAGTAACAGTGCCTTGTGCTCCCAAATAGCTGTTCCATTCATTCATATCCAGTGATATAGGTACACCCCAAAATGCTGCTCCCATTGGATCAAACTGGGGTTGAGCAGCAGACTGCGACATTGTTCCTGGTGCAGCAAATGGATCTACGGTAGGTACCATTGCAGTCGGTGATGAATTGGATGATGATGTACTATTGTATCCTCCAAGCCATGGATATCGTGGAAGTAAACGATCTGCAGGTGATGCATTCCATCCTGGTCCTGGTGCTGTGGATGTTGTTGTTGCTGTTTCAGGGGGAGCTTGTTGCTGTTGTTGTTGAGGTGAAGATGTCGAATAGGCAATTGATAAAGGAGGTGTATCATCTCGTTTCTTGTGATCATCTTCATATTCCAGGTTGATATCTCTGAGACCCGCCAATTCACCAAGAATGTTGCCACTTCGTGCAGCAGTCGTCCAAGTAAGCTCAATTTCATCGAGAGCTCTCATGATCTTATTGATCTTGACTTTGGCATCCAATGACTTGTGACCATCTTCGGAGGAAGCAGCTGATTTCAAAAAGATGATACCGGCAGTAAATATGTAATACACTGTGAAGTTGGATACATATTTCAAGTGATTCTCATTGAGCATAATATCCACAATATCCAGGATTGAGTTGGCTGCTGATGCACAAATGTTGTATGATCCAGATGATGCCTCGACCGGAATAAAAGGCCGATGGAGTAAAATCACCGTCGTATAATAGATCAAGTGCATTTGGGAAATGGGCGTTGGTGGATCGGACATAACTCCGTGGGTTGCTCCCACCAAATCATATTGCAAGGATGAAGGCATATTGTTGTACCAATTGGTAAGTTGCTGATTGAGTGCTGATAGTACATGATCATGATGGGTTCCTGGGGCATGATGTCGTGACTTTGCATAGTAGATGCTCTTGAGTACATGTCCCAATATATCACATATCTTGATGAGTTGTATGAATGCATCCAATAGTCTCACAGGAGCACGTCCCACTGTTGATGCTGACTCGTCTGTCAATGGCTCATCGTCATCCACCGATGGAAAAGGTACATCACAATCACGTTCCTCAAACACGGAGGCGCGTCCAAAGTTCGCACTGAGCAGCCGATCCACGATAAAACAGCACCAAAACACCCGTTTACGACGTTCACGCTCATCCGGTTTAATATCCCAATGATCACAGTTGCGGTTGAGGCCAAGATCTTGGGCCATCCGAAACGCCTAAAAATTACCATAAAAGTGTAAATAGACTAGCCACATGGTTGCTTAGCAACAACATACCAATCCGCTATAGAGCCATGCCCTTGGAGCTCTCATTGAACCATGCTGATGGAGCGCCATAAGGAGTAATGCTTGCACTGTAGATATCCGTGGTACATCATAATAATTATCCAATAGACATTTTGCTCGTTCAAAGTAAATGTCCCCTGCTGTATCAGCTGATCCAGGATCTGATCGTACACGTAGGTCTGGTGATACACGGGATGCCACGGCGTAAATAGCATTGAGTAATAATGGAGAAATGGCATCTGCAGGTGGATCCATGGATGAAGCAAGACGACGTTTGTAGAAAATGGGGAGAATCGGATAAAAGTGCTTAAAATAGAGGTGGATCAAGTGCGATGATAAATCCTTTGGTGGTAATTCCAGCGGATCGAGTGGTGTTGTTGAAGAAGATGGGTGCTTGTATCGATGGCCCCACCCTGCCAAATGGAATGCACCATTCTGATACGTTCGACTGTTTTGCAGAAGATAGAATCCTGAAGACTTGCCCAAGTAACGTACTTGACCCGTTTCATCCATTGAAAGCTGACCGTTGCTATCACTGATCACTGATCCAGGACTACTGGGTTCACCCACGGTTGTTGTGTCAGGTGCATTGCCATTGGTGGGACTTCCCATAAGTGAAGGTGAACGAGGATGTGGTGGAGGAGTAGCTGATTGTTGTTGTTGCTGCTGTTGCCACATAAAAGTGCGATTCTTGTTACGTCCGCGACCTCGGCGTACAGGGCGAGTTGTGATCTGCTCTCCATGTGGT
The DNA here is from genome assembly GCA_000697475.1 of Lichtheimia corymbifera B2541. Lineage (NCBI taxonomy): Eukaryota > Fungi > Mucoromycota > Mucoromycetes > Mucorales > Lichtheimiaceae > Lichtheimia > Lichtheimia corymbifera. The sequence goes on from JNEU01001057.1 coordinate 28,045, forward strand.
GTCTCGAGTGGTGTATGCAGCTCAGCAAGTAATGCTTGGGATCGTGGATCATTGTTGTCTCCTGCGATATCGGCAAGCACCTGCTCTAGTTTATGTAATCGATTCTCAATGGCTTCAATGTATCCTTTGGGTGGTCCACGCTAGAGTAAAATTGCTTAGTGATCTCTCTCTCTCTCTCTCGTTCCTTTTATCGGCCCGTCTGTAGCCACTCACCTTTTTGGTCGTGTCCCTGTAGGTACACTCAAGGTTGAATGCCTGACAATTACTGCACACAGGTACAAGACCATCGCACTTGATTTTCTTTCGTCGACACAGATCACTATCCAGAGTCCTCAATGAGTAAGCTGACATATATGCTGCGTTCTAAAACGACACCTACCACGCTCGACTGACTCGTTGCCGCTTTAAATTAGCATCGTCGCCGGCATCACCGCTCGTCAAGTCCATGGCCGAATAGTGAGGGGAGGAGTGTTGTACACTGTAGGTTCACAAAGTAGTTTGTTTGGTAAAGAAAAGGAAAAGAGAGGGAAAGAGAGAGAGGAAGGAAGAAAGAGTGCAGAAATCAAAACGGAGTTGTTGGTCTACACTCACCACACACCACACGTACACACACGCACACACACACATATCCATACACAATCTACAAAGAACTTTACAACACACATCTCCGGCTAAGAATAGCAGATAATACGGTTACACAGGATCATTTTGCTCTTTGTATCGGCAGCGACCGATCGTTTTCATTGATTGCATTAGATACAAGATGTTCATCGACTAAAACAAATCATTTGGTATCTGTAGTAATGTTAAATGTAGCATTTCCATTTTTCAAGATGTTTCGAATAGTAGCCCACCATGCAATGGCTATTACAAATACCGCCCCTTTCACCCCACTTGTAGTAATGGATGCACTCGTCATCCTTCATCATCATCATTATCCATTGCTTATCATATATAATCGATTCAATGCTAGTAAATTATTCATCATGGACATGTAAAACCATTTTATAATCGGCACTTGCCGGAAGGACCGGAGCTAATGTGCTTTTATATAACTCGCATTGCGGACTCTCGCTCTCTCTCCCCTAAGCACAGGTTTCTAAAGGGTTCTCTCTTTCCCGTGCATTCGGTAATCACCCCGCTTTGTGACACCGACACATGCTGTCCCTCAGCAATTTCTATTACCAAACAAAGGCAAATAATCTAAAACGAGTTGCCAAATTGTGCGACTTGTCCCAATTAGTGTACCCATCAAGGGCTTTTGAGACGAACCAAGCGTTTATATATATTGCTTTTTCTGATCTGGTATACATGAGAGGTGTAGAAAGTGATTAAGGGGAAAGGAACACAAGGATATAATCTGTACAGGGTGTGTGTATGTCGTCATTGTTTTGTACAATTCTAAAGCCCCACCATGCCAAAGACACAAAGAGCACCAATGTATGGAACAAGCACCGTTTTGGCCACAAAGTAAAAAAGAATACCAAATGCAATGGAAATCGGAAGTGCTGGAAGAGCCTTCTTGTAGATGGCTAATAAAAAGATCGTGGTCGTCAAGCCCATTAGGACTGCAATTGTGCAGCATACCGTGGTGATCCAGTCATACAGCGCTATTTTTTTTGGTGTGTGGGTGTTCCAGAATCAGTTTCATTTTCCTTGGCATTTGTACTATAAACATACCTGCTCGTGCAATAAGCACACTATAGAATACAAAATCTCCTAATCCAAGCTTTAGACCGCTTCTTTCAGCTAAACATGAGCTCAATGATTAATATTCCTGATGATCATTCAAGTTGAACAAGTACACATACCATCTTCTTCATCACGATTCTCGTTATTGGGGGATGTTTCATGCCTTGATGCAATGGTGGTGCTATTAGAATTACTGTTTCGACGTTCATGTTCTCCACGTTCTGGTATATCGGATGATGATGATGATGCAGTATGATCTCGTCGTGAGTTAACATGAGCAGTGGTAGTAGTGGCTGTTGTTGTTGTTGTAGCTGGTGCAGCTGCATGAGCGTTGAGAGGGACAATTGAGGAGGTTGATGCGTCATAATCGGTATTAGTGTTGATGGAAGTGCTGATTGTTTGGATCGAAGTTTGTGTTTCAGCTCGTTTACGGCCTTCTGACATGGGATCATCATGTGGTATAGGAGCAAGCTCTTCAGCTGTTGTCATCATGAACCATACTGCATTGACCGAATAAAGAAGTGCTGGTACTTCACGTTGTTGATTCCTCGAACTCTCAATTAATAACCGCAGTGGACCAAATGGACATAGTACAGCAATCAAATCTGTGACAATAGATACCATCTTAGCATCCTGATATGAATCCAGTGGGCATTACACTTACCCCACACGGCCAATAATCCCAATAGAATCCATGTCGTCCATTCTTCCAATCCAGTCAAAGAAAATGCCTTTGAATCAATCATGATCAGCGATCTCTTTTCTAGAGCAAAACCCGAAAAATGCGACTTACCATAAGTGAGCTCATGATTGTCAGATAACCTTGTTGAAGCCAAAGAGGACCTTTCCAAAAGATCGACACCAACCCAACGACTGCAAAGTTCCATAGGGCAAAAACCATGGTGATGTAATCCATTGGTATGAAGAACACCTCGATCAGATTGCTATGAATGCACATTAATTGGCTACATCCACCCCTATAATTTTGCTCTCCTTGGCCAGTGCACTTACAGTAACAGGAGATACGACATGAAGCCAAGCAGCATAAGAACGACAATCATGAAGAATCCAACAAGCACCTTCATCCATCCTTTTCGAAAGAGGACCACAATGACGACGGTCACCACGATGATTTGCCCGATAATGATCAATGCGTTTGTCAATGATCCAACAATAGGTGATTGATTGCCTCCACCATCGCTACCGCCTTCTCCGCCACTGTTGCCATCAGCACCGCTATCGTCGTTTCCACCACTTGAAAAGGCAATGTAGCCTGGTCGACTTGGACTAGGTCTCGTTAGTTTTGTACAACCATCGACCACCTCCTTTGTCCTCTTGCTTACCTGTAATCACTCCCTCCACTGAATGCAACCTTGACCCAAAAGATACTGAGAATGATACATGCTACCACTGGCTTGATAATAAAATAGATTTGTTGCATGTAAAACTTGAGATCATCAGCGAATTCTTCTTCTTCATCATCGTGATTGCCGTCTCGGTGATTGCTGTCGGTATCAGAATCGACGGCGATAGTAGTGCCTGTATTGTTGAGATCTTCCAATGCAATATCCCCTGAACCCATTTGAGCTTGTGATTCTGTTTTTTAGAATGAATTACAAAAAAGCTGTGGATGATGATGATGATGATGGATGTTATATGTACCTCGTTGAGCAGCAGGTTCAGCTTGTCGTGTTCTTCTAGCAGCCTTGGTAGCCTCGCAGTCTTTATAATGTCTCAATTTCCAATCGATTTTTTGACAGTCGACCGAGCAATAGCGTGGGCCAGCAAGACCACATGATGAGCACATGAACGTGGCCGAGTTGTTGCAATGAGTGCATTCCATGTCGATGGTGACGGGCGGGGTTGTGGTTGTTGTGTTGGTTGGTGCTACCGTTGTCTCATCATCCGTGTCGCCATTATGTAGGGAGGACGGCGAGCTTCTAGTCATCGAGAGTCGCTAATGCGTTCAACTGCAATGCGTCGCTCAATTCGATAAAAGGGGGGGAGGAGAAGCAAAAGAAAGAAAAAGTGCAAGAGAAAGGAAGGGAATGGGAATAAAGAACGACGATGCCGGAGAAAAAAAGGTAGTAAAAAGAGAACAAAGATAATAGGCTTGGCTGTCGAAAGAGGAAAAGAAACCAAGGTGAATAAAGCGTCTTTGTCGTACACGCTGTCGTTATTATTGGTGTCACACAAAACAGTCGGTGCACTTAATATGCGTGCCTATACATGCATGTAGTATGAATATATTACCTTTCTTTCCTATTATCTGGACCACCATGCATCACATGTGGTAGTAATCTTCTTTTTATGCATACCATTATCCCATTCCCCAACACTCTCAGGCCCCTCACAATACCCATTCCCATCATCAGCCAACATAAAAGACCTATGATAAATGGTGATTGTTGTTTATAGTAAGTAACATGTAGGACGGTGTCTAAAGATGTTTGAGTGATCGGGTTGAGCATGTACATGAATAATAAAGGGAACAAGAAAGAAACAAATACAAAAAGCGATACATCTATGATACAGAAACACATTGCAGTGGATGAGATAAGGATATAAGTGTGTTTGTGAATGTTGAATGGGATGATGTATGAGTATACTGGGTATGTGTGGAGATGAATTATGAATGTTTCTTGTTAGCCTTGTCAGCACTGCCTGATGATGTCGTCGATTCATCCTGATCTTGCTTTTGAGCATCGAGAACAATGACATTATCAGCTGAAGGAGCTGCGTTGAAAAGATGATGCATATGTCCACTGGCGTGCTCATTGTGTTGACACATGGCGATACTGCTGACCCAAGGGTCGGCAAGGACTTCATCGATGGTGCATCGCTTGGCAGGATCGGTTTCGAGCATGCGTGTGATGATATTATGAGATTCTCGGGGAAGTAGCTTCATGAGACGTTGAGGTCCATGGTTGATGAAATGATTAAATGTCTTGTCCTCTTTGAGTGGGATCTTCCAAGGAAAGCGACGGCTTGTCATGCAAATGAAAATGATGGCACACGACCAAACATCTGCTGCTGCTGGCATATATTCACCTTCATATTGCTCAGGAGCAATGTAAGGGTCAGAGCCACACACGCCCTTGCAGCGTCTTGTTTTCTTGTCGAATGGGTACTTGTAGACCACTGAGCAACCAAAGTCGATAAGCTTGACAATGCCACGATCATCAAGCATCATGTTATCCAGCTTGAGGTCACGGTGTGCAAGGCCCATAGAGTGAAGATATTGAACACCATGCAGCATTTGGCGCCAGCAGCACGCAATTTCTTCACGTGACATTTGACCACTCATGACAACGTTGAACAGGTCGTTGGGTGCATATTCCATGATTTCATAGAATGCTGAACCTTCTTGTACCATATCGATGGTTTCGATAATATTCGGATGATGTAAAGTGGACCCAACACAAAACTCGGCAGTGACCTTTTTGACATAGTCCTTTTCTTTTTCATGGGGTTGGCGTTTACGGAATTGCTTGACGGCAAATGTTTTACCATCGGTGCTGCGGCGGATGACTCTCACGGATCCTCCAGCTCCCTTGCCGACAAATCGTCCTACATGAATGATAAAATTTCAGTCAGCAAACGTGCAACATGACGGGATCTCGCGGCATTATTTATCCGCGCAATGTAAAACGTACCCCACTTGCCATATCGGGCTTCAATGTCCTTGTTGAAGGCATTGGCAAAACTCAATGACCGGCCACTGCTACTCGTGCTGCTTCGAATACTTCCATTGCTGCTTACAGACGAGGTGTTTTCCTTTTTGAAGAATCGCTTAAGCCCATGCAACAAGCCACTACGTTTTGCAGGTCGATGGAAATGGGTTTGCTTGTACTTGTTATTGTATACAGGCTTCTTGAATTTGAATTGGGATGAGAGACGACCAGACGTTGTGCTCAAATCTGCTGTAGAATCAACTACTTGTTGCTCTTCTCGCTCATCACTGACAATGGTCGTAGGAGTGCGCACATTGGAAATGGTTTCATCATCACTCGTAGCATCATCATCCATCACTGGTGGCGTGCCTGGGATTGATAGTGTCATGATGCTGGTGGCGCGCTTCTTTTTCTGAAGGATCTTGGCAGGAGATTCGAAATCGGCATCGTTAAAGTGTTGTGGTGTGGGCAGTGTGGCAAACGTTGTGGTAGCAGTAGTCGATCCCATTGTGTTAGAAAAAGTGAAAGAGATGCGTAGAATGTTCAAGGTGGCAAGGGAAAAAGATTTATGGAGAAACGGGATTGTGCTTTTGTTCCTTTTAGGGATAATCTATCTCGGTTGCTGATATATACACAAGCAAACAAAACTATAATGGATAAAGGACCAGTGTAAGAGATGTATGTGCAAGGCTCTTTTTATTCCTTTTCTTGACTACCCCCATCACCCTTTTCACCTTGCATGATTGTTTGGGATTACTTTGTTGTGGTCTTCTTTATGCATATATCGGAAACACAACCTTGTCGGCCAAAATTCACCCGCTTGATCGCTATCTCTCTAATGTATGATTGCACGAGGACAACTCCGGTGGCAGCAGAGGCTCCTTCAGGGATAACAACACCATATTAGTATCATCCCTGATCAACCCCTCCCTAACAAAGGTTTGTTTGCTAATCAAAAACCTAAAACGTTTCTGATAAAAAACAACAAGGCTAATGTTTATCAACTATTTCCGCGCGTTCTCCTCTTGATGGAGATGCTACATCAACTTTTTTCCGCAGCACAACCATTGTTAGTGGTTTCCTTTCTTTGATTCGCGTGGCAGCTTGTGTAATCTTTTCCTGCTGTAACCCGAGTAAATGTTTGGTGTGTCATATTTCAGCATGATTGCCACATGAAAGAGCTACACAGATCATGAATACGCTGTTGAAATCAATCACACAGGGTGAAGAAGAGGAGTAATAGCCATGCGAGAAGATTATGAAAATTTGCAATAGCAACGTGATGGGACGTATATTTCTCAAGCTACCGCAGCAATGTGATTCTCAATTATCTGATTTCAGCAAATCTTGGTACACTTCCTTGAACACCGATCCACACAAACACGTTCAAATGACACAACAGGCATACACACCCATATAATCTTGCTGATCATTGATACGTAATCCATGTCACGATAACGTAAGTACAAAGACATTCAAAGCATATGAGTCACAACCAGCATTGTGGGGATAGTGTAGGGGAAGGATGAGTAATATAACCCATGATGGCGGATGAGTAATCCACCGTAGCCGATATTGCTGCGGCAAATATTGCGCCGAAATAACGGATATGTTACTTGGTGGCGCGCCGGCGTAAGCGGCGGCCCGTGTGCAAGCACACATATTTTCCCGCGGGGAAAACTTTGGATTCTACAAGAATTTCGGGTGCAGCAAGAAGCACGTGCAAGTTGTTGTGCAGATCTGGACTCGGCGCTATTTTAACCCGTTAACCAATGTGTGGACCAGATCAACAACACGGCATTCTTTTGATATGTCAACATTGAAAGGAGAAAAGGCTGTACCACAGGTGATCAGCGAAGACCGGTGTTCCTTTATGGTTTAAGGGATCAAACCTATGGATGAAGGCGTATGTCAATAGGAGAATGTTCTTTACAGCTGTCGTTTCGTTTTAGAATATGCAATGAAAGCGGTCGAAAAGACTCTTAAACAACATCTAGATTGAAACAGTGGACCACATGTCTTTTGTCTGATCGGGAAAAAGGAAGCTCCAAGGTAATGTATGAGACAAAATAGCCATACCAAATATTGCCCAGACTCCCGTTCTTCATTTTACGAATTATGCTTAAACAAAGAACTACAAAGGGGAACGATGATCTCAAAGCAAAAAGTGCATAGTGCATCGGCTCAGGGGATTACATCTGTGTAACCATAACTACAAGCGCATTCGTGGATGATTCATGCAGCTTTTTTCTTGATCGCTTACAAATCCAAGCGCCATGTCACATGGCGTATATATCGGTTATTCCTTGATTAACGTCATAGCAGCCGATGGATGATGGTATCCATGCCTTGAATTTAGCTTGGAGGTATTGAAAACACTTTGGTGGCAAGTTTATTAAGGGTGGTTATCAACAGCATCCGACTTTGCTATCTTCACCATCAAAACAGCATACGGGCTACATGTTCAAGTAATTAGATGGATCGTAAAATAAAGAGATCAGATGACTTTTATGATCCAGAAGCATCATCATCACGAGGGTTGGTCTTAAAGCTCACTCTGCATCAAAACCAAAATCATCGATGTGGATAGAATCATATAGATGGATGATACCTTCCACTGCTGGTACGCAAGCGTTTAATGATATCATATCCATCATTCTCATCGTTCCTGCCACTTCTCAGCCATCTTCCAACACAGGAGCATCCCACATGGACCCCATAAAAGTAATACGCTCATGTTATGGCGGCTACCATATAGCAGTAATTATCATTAGAGTATGGGACATAGTAGAAGCGTTTATTGGATGCAGTGTTGAGGCTCCAAAGGTCTGCTGTAGTTCTTGACTTTCTTAGCTGTTGATTTTTTCCAGTCCCTTTTCCGGATGAAGCCAATCCATGGTTACGTTGTATCCAACTCCCATCAACCCATGTACCAAAATAATATTCAGATCCATATCCATGCGAATTCGTATGTATTCAAATACGTTGGTACACGTAAATAAAGCTGCTCCTATATAATGACTATCTGCTGTTCACGTAAAAAAGGCTGCAAGGCAGGTTACTGCAAGAAGATAATGCTGTTTGCGACAATGGAGAAAAGACCTTGCTAAGGGTACTGCTGTTGCGATTGGTTGTGGCAGAGGAGCGGTGCAATGAAAACGCGTGTGTTGTGGTAGGCTGTGTACACGCCATAGAGTTGCCATTCAATCAAAGACAATCGGATCAAGACAGCTGCAGGATTGACATGATGCGTTGAAGCAGGACAATCGTTCGCAGGTGGTAGTTGTTCTTGAATGCATCAACGGTTGAGAATGGGAAGAAAGAGGAAGAACCTGGGAATGGGAAGAGGTGGAAATTAAATCTGTCAGGCAGTCAGACATATCACATATCACTGATATCAATGCATGATATTGGGATTGCCTGTCTCGAACCTCTAACTTTCACACAATATGCTCTAGGACATGCTGAACAGCTTTGTATTAATAAAGAACCCGTGCTTCATTTGAAAATTTCGAAAGGGAGAGCATAATGTGGGGTTTACTATGACGGCGGAAAATTGGGAAAGCGCCGGATTTATGAAAAAGTCATTTACTATGTAGTTTCTTGGGATTCCCCATTTCGCACTTGAAACTTGGTCAGAAGGTACTCTCGCACATGCTGATCAACTCCATTCATTTAAAAACCGCATGGTTCATTATGAACATTTTGAATGCCGGCCAGCCCAAATGTAAGAGAAAAGTAGGGTAGACGCTCCTGCTCGCCGAGGTTGCCCACCTCGAACCTGAAACTTTCACACAACATCCTTTCGACCACGCCGAGCAATTTCGTTCTCATAAAGTCCCCAGAGTTAATTATGAAAACATTGAATGTAGGAGAGACGACGAAGGGATGGTAACATAAATAGGATGTACGGCCGTACGCGCCGATATTGCTGGTGGGGACGTCGAAACTTGGTCAGGAGGTGCTCTGGGTCATGCTGATCAACATCGTTCTCATAAAGCCTCTATACATCATTATGGATATTTGGAGAAACAGGCGCCTTCATTTTTTGCCTATGTTATAAGCGTGATGCTATAGGAAAGGTGGCGTTTATTCATTGTCAAGTAGCTTGACTTTGATAGAGCGGAATATGCAGACGGACTTCTTTGTGCAACACAGCTCATTTGCATGATACTTCACAATGAACAATGATCACTTGTCATATAGCATCACGCTTATAGCATATGTAAAGCATAAAGATGCCTGTATCTCTAAACTTTACAATGAAACGTGGCGTCTTCAATCGAACAATATTGGTCGTCGGGGCCAAGCGCACCTCGGGTGCAAGTTTCACGATCGTCGTGGCCAATCTCGGATTCACCCAATGTCACCACCAGCCTCGTCGAAAAAAAAATCAAGAGGTCCACCGCCGATTCGCTTTGGCTGGTGGTGACATTGCGAAATCTAGGATCGGCCACCTCGACCGTGAAACTTCTACACAAGATACTTTCGTCCCTGCCGAGCAACTTTGTTCTATGAATGGCCTCACGCTTGATTGTAAAATTTTGATATACAAGTGCCTTTATGTTTTAAGATGATCGTATATGAAAAGTGATCTTTGGTCATTGCCAATCTACTAACGTATAATAAAGTAAAAGATGCAGAAGGATGTCTTTGTGTAACGCAGCCAGGAGGACGCGACTCGTGATCCTATTGGTGAAGAATGCATGACGGCTGGAAGTCGACGTATCATCCCATGGCAGGGAACATCTACTACTCACACATATTGTTTGTGATAGACGATGGCCGGCATTGTTGTTTGAAGATTATCAGCTCATCAGTCTAATTGCTACCAAACTCAGTATCCTTTTCTTGGTGATCACAGAGACGACCATTCTTATTCACACTGATCTCTTTCATCTTCCATGATATCACAAATTAAGATTGCTGGCACCTTCAAACTTCATGGTGATTTGAGTATCATGGCGGATGCTTATTTTGTGGGCGATCCATGTTACTATATGGGATATATTTGGTTCTTTATTTTATAGGTAAAGCCTGGTCATCTTGTTTGATGATGCGCATACTCACAATCCTTTCGATGCAGTTACTTCTCGAGATGCATATTCAAAGTGGGTTTGGGGCATCCTCAACAGACTACATGAGGTGCTATAAAGGATTCCCTCAACATACCAACACCGGATAGCAAGCACCTTATCAAAGCAAACAGCGAACGACATCACATTTACAATACAGGCTTTGTGACTAATATACAGTATAGCTCCCAGATGTCTACAATGATATGCCAAATACAATATAATATATTTCATGTTTTGGTATAATGGACTTGATGGTCAGTGGGAAGTGGTGGTTGCGGTGGGTGGGTGAACCAGGCATTGGTTGCTGGCTTGCAATCACCTATGAAAACAGTGGTATAGATTAATGTTGGTTAGTAGTCCACAGTCACCGCCTTGCTCTTTCTCAGCTTCCTTTCCTTTCAGTTGTATATATCCACATATCCCTGACACACGACAACACACCTTCGCCATGGCAGATTATGTTGGGATTAGTCTCCAAGTGACACTCGTGGGAGGAGTCGTCATCACAGGCGTTGTAGGCGACTTGGACGCAAACACTAGAAATATGACATTGAAATCAGGTATGGAGTGAAGCTGAACGCGTGGCTAATCGATGCAAGACATCTATATACTCATGCATACTTTTAGTGGCTATTTGTCCACCCGGAGGTCCTGTTCAATTCCAGGATATGCTTATCGTAAGCGGTTCACAGATACAAGACTTGAAAATTGTCCCAACATCCACGCCACAACAACAACAACAGCAACAACCTACTGCTCCTGCTGCTGCTTCATATCCGCATCCACATCCTCATCCTCCTCCAACAGCAAACACACCACCAAACAAAGTCCAAGATACTCCAATGACATCCATGGGTACCGATGCTACACCAAAACCAATGTCATCCACGTCACAGACATCTTCAAAACCAGCCATGTCCATTGTCGATCCAGCTATCGTCCATGTAAGCATAATCCACGACTGGGCTATTTGATATTGTTACTAATGCCTTTGTTAGATTGGATCCGTATCTCCTGAACAAGTCAAGAACAAGTAAGTTAATCATAATTGGTAATGGTGGATTGGAAGGATGTTGTACCTGACATTGGGTTTACTAGATTTACGCCCACAGCCCCTGCAGCAGCGGTTATAGCCACACCTTCACCGCCAACATCAGCAGCAGTGACCAATAAGCCGAATGAAGTAACACCTTCACCCCATCAAACTCAATCAACTACTGCATCTACTACACCATCCAAGCAGAAAGGTCTATTATTTGGCGCCAATAGACAATCCAACAAGCCGCGTAAGCTTATTGTGGAACCCGAGATCTTCGATTATCGAGATTTTTCGCGTGGCAAAAAGGGAAAACGTGCTGCTGCTCCTGCTGCCATTGCTGGTACCAAAGCGGATACCGAGTCGTCTTCTCCAGAAACAGCTACCAAGCAATCATCTACCACTTCTTCCAAACCTGCTGCATCTACCACTACGACAAGTACCAGCCCCAAGCAAAAGAACGAGGTAAACATGAATAAGCATTTGAGGATGTCATAACGGTATACTTAACGGGTTTAAATAGAATGGTGTATTGAATGTAGAAGCAACAGCATCACTGAATTCTTTGCTGAATACTACCTCTTCGTCGGCATCATCCTCGCCAAGAAAACTGAGCCAGGCCGATGTCAGCATTCCAGCCAGTCTCATACCCCCTAAAGCACGTGCTATGGCTAATGGGAACAGCTCGACATCCACAACAAAGAAAGCAACAGCCACTACCACTTCACCGACATCGCCGTCATCTCAATCGCTTAAACCCGTTCAAATTCTCAAACCGAACAAACAGACACAGCAAAAGCAGTCTTCATCAAAGCAGCCATCAAAAAAGGTGGAGCAACAACAAAAGCCAAAGTCGGCAGAATCATCGCCTAAGCAACCCGATGATGTGGTCGCGAATGAACAAGGGGGTCTCGTGATCAAAACGGCTGCTCATGGTATTCAATGCCCAATTGTGACTCCAGAACAAATGCGTCAAGTCGAGGAGATTTGTCGTAAGTATACAACATCAAAGTATGAAAATGGGATTTATATACTAATCGTAATTGTAGAGAATGAGACGGGACCCAACGAAGAAATGATGGTAGAAAATGCAGGTCATGGTGCAAGTATGATGGCACTCAAGGCATTGGGTAAGTAAAGGAGCAATATGGAATGATGGTTATACATATGCTAATCGATCTATATAGGTGGTGGACGTCGTATTCAACCCGATAACCACAATGCTGCACCTGTGGCTGTGATCTTTGCAGGCAACAACAAAGTTGGAAGCTATAGCTTGTCGGCTGCTCGCCATCTTGCCAATCGTGGATGTCATGTTTATATTGTCATGACTTATCGGAAGGATCGTGAATTGGAACCAGTGGTAGCTACGCAGAAAAAGTGTGCCGAGTTTGCAGGTGTCCAAGTGGTGGATGATGTTGATAGTAAGTGATGAAACCAAGTGCAAGGATGTCGACAAAGGTGATGACTGATTTTCTTTACTCTTAGGTCTTCCCGAACAACAAACAACCCCTGTGGATCTTATTATCGATGCGATGATGGGTTCGGAGCTGTCACTTTCAATGCTGCGTAACGACTATGAAACTCGTGAAATCTTGTGGAAGGCTATGGACTGGGCGAATGCTAACAAGGCTCCAGTGTTGAGTTTGGATTTCCCTAGTGGTATCAATGCATTGGATGGTAGGTGCAAAAGAAGCTGGTAATTGCGAAATGTAGTTGCTGACATGATATCTCCATCAAGGCCACCCATTCCACGTGATGCATCATATTCAACCCAAGTGGACTTTGTGTTTTGGTGCTCCCAAGCAAGGATGTACGTCTCGAGCAATCACCGGGGAGTTGTTCTTGGCAGATATGGGTATTCCTAGTGCTAGCTGGCGGAAAGCGGGTATCAATCGATGCAAGATTCCTTGGGGTGCAGATTTCATTCTTGCTTTGGAATATGGATCGTAGAAAAGACCATTTACGAAGAAAAAGTTACAATATAATACAGCCCAACGCGGCTTCAATCTTCGCTCTTTTTGAGCGTAGCACGCTTATTTACTTTGTTCATGATCACAAACATTCGCTTTATTTAATCCGTTCCAAAATATCTAAGTAGTTCATGCATATTTGTGTGAGATCATTTACCACGCGTATTTGGTTTAGCTCCTTTTTTCGTCTCTCTCACCTGCAACCAAAATCACCCACGCCTGGTACAATATACTTGTTCTTGTCGAGTGTATCATCAATCTCAGCACACACAATTTTGATCTTGGGATATCGCTTGACAAAAGCATTCATGCCTTCGGGGGATGCAATCAAATTCAGAAATGTAATCCGATCCTCTTGGACGTTATTTTCTAGGAGAACCTGCACAGCTTGCATTGCGGAGCCTCCCGTTGCTATAGAATGAATACCACTCAAAATTAGTCCCACGGTTGTAACCAAATTCAGCACGCATGATGTTACCAAGCATGGGATCCAACAGCAATACATATCTGGATTCAATATCCTTAGGCAGCTTAGCATAGAACAACTAGAATAAACGTGATGCTGTGTCAGTAATTTAAAGTTTGGGAAGAGTGGGAGCGGGGATTGGTGTGTGTGTGTATGTGGCAGTACGAAAATCATGCATCATGGTCTCACCTTTGGTTTGTGCGTCTCCTCATCTCTTTGGATCAATATCTTGCCAATACGCACGCTCCTAGCAACACAATAATGATAAAGTGAGTGCGTGTCTATGCCATATCCCACTCTTTTGTGTACTTTTGATCGTGGATTGCACTCACCGGCAGCAATCACGGAGGCCTTGCTCCATACTTTCTCCTGCACGCATAATGGACACGCCACAGATACGACCTTCAAAATCAATCCCTTGGTAGTCTGTCCCAGTAGGCGTCTGAACGACCTTGTCAATCACTGGTAGGTGGTTTAGACCTATCATGGATATAATGATACATTATCATATGTACGCGTGTGTGTCAGCAACAGCTAATCTTGCATTGAGGTAGGTTGAGATCACGACGTACCTTCTTCCACCAGCAATCGTATAATGCGATCGGCATAGAAAATGAAATCAGCACGCGGAGTATCCTTGCAACGGATAATAGTCATCAGGCCTTTAAGCTGGGGAGTGGCAGGTAGCAGTTTGACTTGGGTTGGCAAGGCGTCGGTTGTCATGGTAGTAGTAACGTAAGAAAGAAGAGGTCGTGTTCATGCAATAGCTGCATATGCCCGATTTATATCGTTTATCACTCTCATCATCCCTGCTGTTTATCAGTGAACACAACATGGGATGTATACGTACACACGCCACACTTGACTTGCCAAAGTAACTGCTACATGCACACGCTTACATCCTTATATCGTTACCACCATATCATTTGTACTTCTTCCACACTCCTTTTAGCTTCTGGAGATTGATCTCAGCCGGGTCTTTCAGGCACAGATCTTGCTAGTGCAACGTGATAATAAATGGACGAGCGCATTCATGCACATGTCGGTCTGCAATGCCATGTAAACACGGTATATACCTAATCCCATTATAGGAGAGAGTGATAGGATTATACATTTGTGCGATAGTAGATAGCATAACCGCGGGATAGCAATTCAATTCTCACGATCCAATGATGCATCACCAGATAAGCAAAAGTCATTGTCATGGAGTGAATATGTGCCTTTTTTGGGTCTCTTTGTTGAGAACTCTTTCTTTCATTCATACAACCATCCCACCACACACACACACAATCAAATATGGACCAGATGAGTTGGCTTTCATTGTTCAAGATTTATTATGGTAGTCATTATAGGGACCTTATATACGGAATCACTCCCCCACCTCCTTTCATTTCATAGATCAATGCATGTATCGAATAAATCCGATGCCATCCCTTTATTCCAAAAAATCCTTCAATAACTATATCGATCGTACATATGTATCCAAGGCAACGTCACTGGAATGATCCACCTCCTATTGTCTGCGCCATGATCCTCAATATACACCATCCTTATCTATAACGCTGATGCCAAACAATCCAAGGGGCCATGGAGTCACCTTCCTTGACATCTTGAGAATGTTCGTGGTTGACAAGCGGATCCTTCCAACTGCTATCCTCTGTGGTACGCTTTTCGGTTGTACGCTGTAGCCAGTATTTTCCAACGTCCAACATAACCGATGCCGTCGTCCCCGAGTTAGAGATGAGTCAAGCGATCGTTTTCTGTCGGCAGATGGAAGCTCAAATGTCGTTTGTTGTTTAGCATCGACAGGTGTTGCTGGAGCAATTGAAGCCAAGCCTGGATCGTTCTGTAGACCTTGTAGCATTCATAGAGCAAGATACTGTTGATATAATAAAGCTGCTGGCAATCCCATGCTGACAATGTTCAAGTTGAGTTGATGATAGGCGGCCGACAATGAGAACGAGGAAGAGGTAGTATGAGCTGACTGAATTGTCGCCGCTAGTGAATAAAGCCCGGCGATCCAACCACAAGCTGTCGGCTTTCATATACGAAACTTGCCATTTAATTGCTGCTACCAGCAAGAGATGATAAACCTGTTCCTCCTTGCTCTTGAAATATTATGTGTATTACAACGGTCAACAATGTACTGTATCATTAATTGAATTGATTCTGATTCAACTTGGCTTGACAAGTAGTCAAGGATCATGTGTACGAAACAACAAGTTCGGTAGTACATGGCGTTGCTCCCGAGTGCACGTTCCTCCGCTTCGGCATTATAGTCTCGTATTACTTTAGGAGGTGTCAACTGCATGATTGCCATGTCAACACATTTCTATTTTCCTTCCTACTTGCCCACCTGTTCAAAAAAAAAATACGACGTCTTTAGGCAGAGATTAGCCTGTATAACGCGCTGACGCGTTACACGCTGAGTATAAAAGGAAATTGGGCGAAAAAACGCGTAAAAAAGCCATGTAAAAAAATCACGCTGGGTCTCAAAAAATTGCGCGTTTCAACACCCGCCTCAACGGGTATATAAGAAACGCCTTTTTTCTCCTTTGCGCAGTAAGCTTCTTTCTCTCTTTTCGGGAAGGGGATTGAGGCCAACGAAATGATAAGGGTTTTTTCCCACTGGATCTTATGCGGAAGTGAAGGTGGTTTTCCCATAAGGAGGGTTAAGGCATCAGGCTGTTGGAGTGTTGCGTTATACCAACAGTTCTGCTTACCGCCCCTCCAAAAATATTCAAAAGCAAATGATAATACACTTTATAATACACATAACGTCCCCTTGGATGCTAAACCAAATTCTTGCACCTTGGACTTTATTACTAAGACTTGCTGTATCGTTATGGCATGTCTGCTGGTCAATTAGCTATGTACCTGGCTGTCTGGAACGCGTTAAAAGCTCACGTATGCTTCTTTTGAAGGCCATTTTTACCTTTACTTTTGACGCAATGAGCAAACGATCTCGCCCAATCTGACCGCTCCTTAGCAGGATTCGAGATCGATCTGAAGGACAAGGGCTACTACTGTATACAGTCAAGATTGCAAGGACCACATGGGCTTCAGGAACTGATCAGTGCACTCTTACCTTCACGCTCAACGACCCTTTGCAAATCCAAGTAACACGTGGTTGTCATGAAGACAATGGTGAATCAAGAGCACCGTTCTCTAATATGTTTGGATACTTGTTCACCTACCAGAGACTTGTGGAGAAGCTTGGTGATGACTACTAACAACCAGTAACACCAAAAGATGATGATGGCAGCAAGCGATCAAGGGATGATTTGGAATGTAACATAATAGTAGTGGATGGTGGGAAACATTTGTTAGTGCATCCTTCATCGATTAGCTGTTTTGGATAAGAATAAACCAATAAACCTTCTCTTTCTACAATAACAACATGTTTGGACCACTTTATGTTGGGTTACGCAGCGAACAGTAATTAAGCGCATATGATCCTCGTTAATAGCTGGTGTTACCATCGGCCATAATGCACGGCAACATTCAAAGAAAACACCGATAATGTCCCTCTTGTCCCGAGGATATCCTAGAAGAGAAAATCTCCATATAGGAAGTCTATTTAAGCACGAGGATTTACCATCACGTTGCCTTTATTCAACTTCCTCTCCTTTCAAAATGAGAAAGCATCTCGTTGTTGCGCTGTCACTCCTTATCAATTGTGTATGGGCAGCTACGGTAAAGGTGTCTCTTGATCAATCGGTTAGTCGATATCACTGTTATGCGTCGTTAAGGTTGATTTGAGTTGACTTGTTTTACATTTAGATCCAAGATGCCATTGACTCGTTGCCCAACGACGACTCGAAATCCATCATTGAAATTGAAAGTGGCGTTTATGATCAAAGCATCATCGTGAAGCGATCTAACGTTGTTTTCAAACCTTCCAACGAAGGCCGTGTTACCTTGCAAACCAGCATTAAAGATGATTCGGTGGTGCTTATAGAATCGACTGCTGAAAACGTAGCCTTTTATGACTTTGACATGATCAACACCATTGGTGAAGCCGCTGGCAATCAAAGGGCTCTCAAGACTTACGGCGCCAAACTCGCATTGTATAACTGCAAGGTCATTGGTTTCGGTGACACTGCTCAGCTGGTCCGTGGCAGTGGCTACTTTTACAATACTTGGGTGGAAGGCAGTATGTGACATGTTTACTTTTCCGTGTGATAATCGTTATACTCATCATTATGGGATAGCTGTTGATTTCATTTATGGTGAATACGATCTTTATTGTGAGGGATGTACTATTGCTGCTAGTGGCAAAGGCGCACTCACTGCTGCGTCAACGCTCGCTGATGATGTCCATGGAGGCTTTGTTTTTCACGCTGCCAATCTTACACCTGTGGTATCAAGCATCTACGACAAGCGTCAAGAGAATGATCATTCATATTCATCCCCTCTCAATCCTGCTGAATACCAACATAGCACGATTCTTGGACGTCCCTGGCACAATGCACCTCGTGTTTATTTCCTTGAAAGCTACATTTATGATCACATTCAGTGAGTATAATATTATCCCTGCATGATAACATGGATGACTCAAATGTAAATGTGCTCTATTTTAGGCCTTATGGTTACGATGCATGGGAGTTCACTGATGAAGAGCTTGCTGGTACCTTTTACGCTGAGTATGGAAACAAGGGCCCCGGTGCTGACACGGCTGAGCGTGTTTCATGGGCTCATCAATTGAATGCCGATGAAGCTGCACCCTTCTTGTCAGCCAAGACCTACTTTAACAACTTGAATATTGGCATCGATTGGATTGATCCAGATTATTTGTAAGACAATAAAGTTCATCATTACACACGCATGCCGCGGATTGCAATGTAAACAAAAATTTACGTATTACCCGGTTACGGGATTTACAAATGGATAGCCATCAACGGTGGATAACTTTCATTCTATTCCATGTAAAGTAAACAATCCCAATCATGGTTATGCAGCAACGTCTAGACCGGTAACATTAATGTCCCTACATAATCTTATATTTGTCTTTCTGTGTTACGTGGCGCGTCGATCTCTATTTGAAGCGGATGTAAAGTTGGCAAAGCATACTTTGATGTTAGAGCTGATGATACCTTGTGATGAGTAGGATCAATTCAAAAGCTATGCAACCAACATATAGGGAGCCATCCGGAATTTGGTTGAAGCCATTTGTTCAACAGGTATTGTTGATATCGGCTGCATGTTACACTACATTTCTTGTGTAGTCGGTCTGTTCATCATGTACATGTATAACATCATTTCGCTGTAATCCTATTTCAGTCACGGGACATGCATAGTATAAGGGCAAATATACATCCTTCATCGCTAGTTTGACGTCCTCATTCGCTGCAATGTCTCATGTTCCACAACAAGCATTGCATCCCGTCTCATGTCATTTGGGTGTCAAGCTGTAAATACTTGCTTTTTAAGTAGATCGTGTAGTGTTTATGTGGGTGATTATGATAGTAGGCTCCAATGACATCCCCTTGTATCAAGCGTCATCTGAAAAATCGATGGGAGGAGATGTTGGTTTGTGCTTCATGAGAGATAAATGCTTGATACTTCAAAACTAAGACTTATGGAGCTAGGGTAGAGGTTTATTAGAGGAGCAAGAGAAAGGTCTTCATGTGCCCAAAATGCCGCGGTTTTGTGGGTAATGGCGTTGCATGGCGTAAATGCCTATTGCGACCAAAGTAAGCAGGAGGATTTGCCACATATGGAAATCTAAATCCCCGCACAGGCCGATGGACTTTGAGGTTACCTTGGATTCTCATACCGGCAAAATTGATCCTTCCTCTTCCATTGATGTGAAAATCTAAACGTGAGATATTGTTTATGTATATTGGAAGGACAACGAAGCAGGGAATATATGCATGTGAAAATTGCTATTGTCCGCTATATCCCGGCAACAATTTCCTCCGCAGAAAAAGGAAATGGCCTGGTGCCATGGCAACCACACAGAGAATATGGCCTTAATTGCCTGCCATTGGCAACCAACATAATATCGGGCATAATCACTGCCTGATGAAACGATCCAAAGTTATAAAAGCAGAGCAACGTATCCGTTAGCCATTATTTTCCAAGACAACGCTTACCCCATACACATTCCTTTCTTACACACAATGACGCGCTTTTCCATCCTTGGTCTTTTTGCATTGGCTACAGCTGTTGTAAATGCTTTGGATTGCAATGTTGGCAAGCCTTCTGGAGGTGACGATACACCTCAAATCTTAGAGGCAATCGAAAAGTGTGCCGCTGGTGGCACTGTCAACATTCCTGCAGGCGATTACACGGTACATTCTGCATTATGGCTTAGCCAACCTACCTGTGCTCATTATATTGCTGCTATTGTATAGCTTGGTACACCCATTGAAAAGGAAGGTCTTAAGGACGTCGTGATCAATATTGAAGGCAACCTGGTCTTCCCTGCAACCATCGATGAGCAAAAGAAACCAGGAACTCGCAACTGGATTTGGCTTGAAGGCACTGGTGTTACAATCACTGGTGGAGGCACGCTTGATGGCAATGGCCAAGTTTGGTATGATACTCAGGAGCTTGATGATCGTTTTGCCATGCTCGGCTTGCAACTTCAAGATTCATCGGTTTCCAACTTGCGCCTTGTACAGCCATGCAACAACTTTTTCAATGTTCGGTAAGCAAAAGAGAACCTAAATGATGATATTGACATGAAAGAAAGGGAAAGAGACTAATAATGCGTGTGACTAGTGAATCAAACAACCTGAACTTTACCGATTTGTACCTATCAGCTGAGAGCAATGATCCTGAGAAGCCTCCACACAACACCGATGGATTTGATCTAACCAACTGTGATACCATGTACATGGCAAACATTGAGATCCACAACCAAGACGACTGCATTGCATACAAGAATGGTAAGCCTTTCATGATAAAAGATGAGATGGTGATGATACGTCTACTAATGACAACACTAAATGGGTGCATGTGATTGTAATAGGCACTTCCCATGTCACGGTTGAAAACGTCTACTGCAGTGGTGGTCATGGCTTCTCTGTGGGTAGTCTCGGTAAAGATGCCTCGTTCGGCTACAACACCGAGATCTCGATGACCAACATGACATGCGAAGGTTGCTGGGCCGTTGCTCAAATTAAGGTTTGTATAAATTAGTTGCGCGGAGGTGGCGGTGAAGCACGCAATTTCATGCAGGTGTTGACGGCATCCATTTCCATTTTAGTACTACGCTGCAGGATCCACTGGAGAGGTTTCCAATTTCCATTGTAAAGACTTCAAGGGTAAGTTGATAAGATAACGACGCCTGTGCTTATGTGTGCGATAGGGCACTATTCTATGCCAAAAGCAAGCTAGCAAGAAAATGATTGCTCATGTATATTTTTTTTATAGTCAAAGACGTCAAGATCCCTGTTTGGGTCAACTCTCACTACCCATGCGATGTCAGCGAGTTCACTGAAGATGGCGGTTGCAAGGATTATCCTGGCCCTTCCAAGATCCAAGTATCCGATCTCAGCTTTGAAGGCTTCACTGGTACCACCAATGGTGCCTATGATAACAATGTCATCATCTTTGATTGCCCTTATGGCACCAATTGCAAGAATATTGTCGTTAAGGATTTCGACGTCACTTCCCCCAAGGGTGATCCTTCTTATGTTTGCAATAACATCGATGAAGGGCACCTTGAAGGCATCGATTGCGAAATTACTCAACTAGCCAAACCCACCTGGTAAAGATATATTATGCATTATGCGTGTAGAATAAAGAGAACAAACGTTAGCAGTGTACGCCATTACATTTGCAAGTGACGTGATCATCTATGATAATTTACCATATACATGTGTGCGTGTGATTAGCCTTTATCATTTGTAAGGATGAAATAGTGGACTCAATGCGTGTGAACACGCCATATTGTTCTTCCTGCAACCATCATTGATCCTCTTTTCCGCGCGCCCTATCGCGCAAATTGCGCCATCATCACACCCATTTTCGCAAAATCAATGTGAGATCTCGATTGATTCTTTTCGAGACATTTGTATAAAAGAGGCATTATCAAACAAAAAGTTGAAATTATTGTAAAGCTCTACTACACACAAGTTATAGCGACATGGCTCCTCCTAACACTGAAACTACCTCCGTTCAAGATTCTCAACTCGCACAAGAACTCGAACAAAAGCTTGATTTGAAGCAATTGGCACGTGAGAAGGGTCGCTATTTGGTTTATCCTGACACCAAGGTATGCTTTCATATCGCCTATTATGTTACGGATGATATTGGTTTTACTGATAGGATGCTTCATTGTTTAGTATCCTGAGATTGAAGACTTTGAACACCATGATCCTGGTCACCGTGCTGATCCAAAGAAGGCCTCCTTGTATGATAATGCCGAAAAGATCTTTGATGTTACACCTCACATTGGAACTGAAATCCATGGCATACAACTCAACAAGTTGACTGATCAGCAAAAGGATGATCTAGCACTTTTGGTTGCTGAGCGCGGTGTGGTATTTTTCCGCAAGCAGGATATCAATGTACATGAAGCCATTGAACTAGGCAAGCATTATGGTCCATTGCACGTGCACAACACCTTTGGTCATCCCCCTGGTTTACCTGAGATCCATGTCGTATACTTTGATACCAAGTAAGCAAATCAGCAAGTTTATTAGCGTACTATGTTATGTTGAAATTTCACACATGCATGCTTGTATAGGACACCCAAGGAGTTATTCAACTACCGTAACCCTGGGGACGGCTGGCACACAGACGTCAGTTACGAGAAGCAACCTCCTGGATTGACTTTGCTTAAAATTGACTGGCTGCCTGAGGTTGGAGGTGATACTTTATGGTCTTCTGGATATGCTGCATATGACCGTCTCTCTCCTGCATGGAAAAAGTTTGTCGAAGGTTTAGAAGCTGTCCACTCTGGTGAGGAGCAAGTTGTTGAGGCACACAAAGCTGGTCATGTTCATCGTCGGGAATCTTATGAGGCTGTACACCCTGTTGTACGCACACACCCTGTCACTGGATGGAAGGCCTTATATGTGCAGCCTGGTTTTACTCGTCGTATTGTGGGCCTCACTCGTCGGGAATCGAATACTGTCCTTAACTTTTTATTCAATCACATTGAATCTGGCTACGACTTTCAGGTGCGCTTCCGCTGGGAAGAAGACAGCGTTGCAGTATGGGGTAAGTGTTCATAATTCATTTCTCAATGCTAAAGGATGCTCACATTTTATTGCTGTATTATAGATAATCGTGTGACCAACCATAATGCCATCTTTGATTACCTTGACATCAGTGCAAGACATGGCTTTAGAGTGACACCTCAAGCCGAGAAGCCTTATTTGGATCCCAACAGCACATCAAAGCATGAAAGCGAATTGAAAGCAAGGCAACAACAATGATTCCTTTATATCAATATCAACAATTCCATTCCAGATCCTAGTTGTATTAACCCCTTATCCTGAAATAAATCGCTACAATGACCATTTATTATGTTCACAATGAAATACCAAGGCTACGTTTCAAGGGATACTATAATTAGAACTTTGTGCATATCCAAATACTACATTGAATGGAATCCTATTATATGGCTACGATAAAATGAATATTGTAAAGGATCAAAGTCAAGGGAATCATGCTTGTGCATTGGATGAAGGTGGCTTGTGAATCCCCGCATATGGCCCTGGATGGGCAGGGCATTTTTGTTATCTAGCAGCTTCAGCTTTGTCCGCTCACGTACAATACAACACCATGGCATCACGCAGCCTCCTACGCAGAATCGCTCAACAACCATCGCAAGGTATTTCGTTTACCATCACCTATCAACAGTGATTGACCATAAACATAGTTGCTGCTTGCACTCGTGTCTTTTCTACCGCACGTCCTCTTCGACAGGAAGCTGCACCTAGCGACCTCGGTAAGCATTGCAGCCATTTCCCAACTCCAATCAGACGTCGATTGTGATATTTACTATTATATCTTATCAGTTCCTCCACCCACAAGCGAAGTGAAGAAGCCCATTTGGCGATCGGTTGCCGAGTCAGCAGGACCCGTGACACCATACAACCTGTCAATTGGTCGTCTTTTGGCAGCTGGTTTGCATCTTGGTCACTCGACAGCTCTTTGGGAGCCAGCCACATTGCCTTTCATCTTCGGTACTCGTCAAGGTATCAGCATTATCAACTTGGAGCATACACTTGTCTATTTGCGTCGTGCATGCAATGTCGCACGTGAAGTTGCTTATCGTGGTGGCAGCATTTTGTTCGTTGGTACTCGCCCTGGTTTCCAAGATTTGACGATTGATGCAGCACGACGATGTGAAGGATATCATGTGTCTTCAAAGTGGATCCCAGGCACACTCACTAATGCACAACAAGTGCTTGGTCGTCATGCTCCTCCCGATCCAGAAAACCCAGGTCGTATTCCAAAGACTTTCAAGCCGGATCTTATCGTCTTGCTCAACCCTCTCGAAAACCGTATCGCTATCTCAGAGGCACAACTCAACATGATCCCTGTTATCGCCATCACTGATACTGATTACGATCCTCGCCTTGTCACTTATCCCATCCCTGCTAATGACGACTCTATTCGTGGTGTCGAACTTATTGCAAAGGTCATCTCCACTGCTGCAAATGATGGTGTCTTGCGACGTAAACAACTTCTCGATAAACGCAGCAGACAACACTAAACGAGACATCCTAATCCTTACCACCATATCTCATTCGACCAATCTCTTTCATCATCCCATCCATACACGCACATATCATCTTCCGTGTTCGTACATACACAATTTAAATAAAAAAAAACATAGATGATTTTATATAATCCAAACCATTGTCTAAAATATGGGATATCATAGATCCTTTCAAGGTTCTTCAAATACAGCCAATTACTATCATCATCCACCGTGTTACGTTTACTATTATACAAAACTAATCTTGGGTATCATAATGTGCATTGGTGAGGGTGGTATCCAAAACTAGTCAAAGTGGAAAGCAGTAGCTCGCAAGCGGAATTGTCGATTGTTCGCAATTGTCATGTATGACTTCACTCCAATGTTCAGATAAAGCTCTGGTTTCTCAGGGTTCACTGATAAGATGCGATCAATCAGGTCTTTTAAGGCAATAAGATAATCCTCTTCTGGCCTATAGCATATTGTGAGCATTTACTCCTATTGTTGTCACTGGTAATCATTACCTGATGGGTATCAAGCTGGGGAACATGGCTTTCTACATTTGCGCACAGACATGAGATACAGATACATCCTTAAAAACACAATCACCTCAGTGCTAATTCCTTACCGCATCCTCGCCGTATACTTGCAACTGCATCCTTCGACTATGACTGTCTTGCAAAAGAAAAGCTGACATCAGGCTGTATTCATGGATGGATTGGCGACATTGGCTGCAGTGGTCAGCATCAGGTTCCTCGCTAAAAGTTCTTATGTGAACGACATATCCATGAGCAAAAGCCTTACTTACATCCACTCGCATTTGGGACACCATTTTTTGATCCAACTTCTTAAATTGCGCGGCTTGACATCCAACACAGCAGCATGAACAGTGTATTCCTTATCGATCTATCAAACATTGTGTATGGTTAGGCACCTCATATTTTGTAATTTGAAAGATTATCCTCACCTGGTCGTCATTCAATATCTGCTCTAGGGTGAAGATTGAAGCACTACCACCAACCACTAGTGAAAAAGTACGATCGTTATTACAAGAACCTTTTCTCTTCCCATATGACAATTAACAATTGTAGCTACCTGTATGGACATTGTGCGTATCTACAAGGTTGTCTTCCTCGAGCATGGGTGGCATCACCTCTTTCCAAAATGCATCCTCTCGTCTAAATAATCATGTGATTTAGCTGCCGTGTACTTGGGTTGTTGTGTAGCGAAATACTCAACTGCATGATACGTTTAACTCTAGCATCGTCGTGTACGTTTTCGATCTTCTTGACTTTGGGTGTTTTTTGGCCAAAAGTGCGATCGCCTCTTACTGCCAATTCCATGTACCCCAGCTTGCTACGTTTGACCTGAGCGTTATGCAGTTCGACGTAGTCACCCTTTTCAATATCGTGTCCGGCGGTAGCATTCTCATCCCACAGTGAAGCCTGGACCAAAAGTTCACTGGGGATCAAGTCTTGACTTTGGTAGAATTCGGCCATTGGAAACTTGTTGGGTGTGTAGTCCGTCAGAATTAATTGCAGTAAATTGCTCTTTTGTAGCTGGCATGCCACGACCTAAACAAACGGGATAAGATATTACAGTAAACCATCATCATCCATACATGACATCTTTTTGTATACCTTGCCAACGTATCCGCAAAATTTCTTGATTTCCATTTCCTCCGTCGTCTTGAACGCAGGGGAGTATTTGCTCGGTGTTGGTGGGGCGTTGGTAGGTGTTGGTGGGATGCTGCTAGTTGTTGGTGGGATGTTGTTGCTCGGTGTTGGTGGGATGCTGCTAGTTGGTGGGTGGATGATGTTGCTCGGTGTTGGTGGATGGATGATTTTAGGTGGTGTAGGCATCGACCAAGCCTTCAGGACCTTGGCAACAGCAATATCCTTGTCGTTCAACTCAAGAGCCATGTGGGGGGTCACCCTTGGCTGCAAGGTCTCAGCGTCAAGGTAACACCACTTTGACGACTTTGTGTATTTGTTTGTTGTCAGCGACATGTTGAATTGTCCATTCTTTGTTACCTAGCAATCACCATGTCAATATCCATCATCGCCCTCTATCCAACCCATACACATACTTGTACATCATGCACAATGAAAATATCCCCAACTTTGGCATCTTCAGCTATGGCTCCTTTCTCCTTATGGAACAATGTGATGCTCACTCCCCGCATGTACTTGGAAAGCGGCCAAGATGGATCACGCAACCGGAACGACTGAGACATGTTACCACCTATAATAGCACCTGGAATGTTAGTAGGTGACACCAGGCTGTGGTTTCTTTCAATGAGCTTACGAGCAGTGCGCTTGATCGATCCGAGATCGTCAATGACACCATAGATCATGCCCGAATTGAGGGTAACTTCTCTTTCACCAAAGACCGTGACGTCAAGTTCCTTAGCATACGCGTGTCAGCGTGTCATAGTTGTCATAGTTGTTGTTAATACCTTGAGTTCTTTGATAAACGAATCGTGTTTTGACATATTATTAAAGGAAAGAAGAGCGCGTTGCCAGTTAAAGCGTCCTTCATCAGCATCTAGAAATGTCTTTGACATACACCGTTACATGATGATATAAGCATTATTCTATAATCCAATAATCATATCTTGAATAATCATGAACACATCCCGTTTATTCCATCAAAAAGATAGCTTTGATAATCATGCGGCATAATCGTTCATCATTTGATTGGGTATCTGGTGTTTAGTCGAAATGGAAAACTGTGCTACATAGTCGAAACCGACGTTCACCATCGATCGTCATGTATGATGTGATCCCAAAGTCGAAGGCGATTTCTGGCTTCACGGAATTGGTAGATAAGATGCGGTCAATGTTTTCACGCAGGGCTTCAATATATTCATCGTCGGGCCTATCGTAGCGGATCATTTAGCACGCTAGTATCACACGATCCTCGTTGCTATGGTTACTTGCCTGATGTCTTTCAAATTCTCAAACATGACTTTCTATAAGATGTATATACTTGTTAGAATCGCATCGTCTTGGGTAGGATAACTCGCTCTTACCGGTTCCTCGCCATAAATATGTAATTGTAGTCGTCGATTGTCATGATCTTGTAAAAGGAACGAGAACATCAAGGTGTATTCATTGATTGGCTGGTGACATTGTCTACATGCAACGGCGTCCACATCTTCACTAAAAAGTTAATTGCATGTTAGCAAAAAGCCATTCCAATGTGCGATGTTTCTTACATCCATTCGCATGCAATACACCACTTTTTCATCCAATCTCTCAAATTCCTGGGCTTGACATCCAGCACAGCAGCACGAGTGGTATAGACATTTTCCACCTACAGAGAGAAGTTAAAAACTGACACCATTGCATATCTTGTCTACTTACATTGTTATCATTTAAAATATGTTCAAGTGTGGCGTGAGAAGCTGTATGTTCGACCGCTATATTTGACAGCATTAGCCACCTTGCCATACAATCAATATCCCAAATAGCTTCCAATACCTGTCCAAGTTTCTTCCATGGTAATTTCAGGTTGCGAGTGATCCGCTGCTGGATGCCTTTGTGAACGCTCAAATTCCTTTTTTCTCCTATTATTACCAAAGTCAACCCTCCAAATAAACACTTGGATATGCATCATGCTCCAGGTTACCTTTTGATATCTATCACAGCCTGATCATTTTCATCTTCTAGCTTGAACACTTTGCGAGATTGGGTCTCTGGTGAAAATCCCGGCCGCACCACTATTTCTTGATAATAGCCCACCTTTCGTTTAGCATTACGGAGTCGCAGAAAATCGCCATATTCCAAATCAGGGCATTCATCTGCATCCTTGTCCCAGAGCGTACATTGGATAAGTAACCTGGGGCTGATGGCACCCACACGTTCTTCTCCTTTCATTGGTATAGCGTTGGGCGTGTAATCAGTGAGAATCATTTCCACAGGGCCTTTATCTGATCTTCGACGAAAAGAAACAACCTGAGGGTAAAATGATGTATCAGCACAGCTACTCTTTTTCCTTCCCAAAAGATTACTAACCATGCCCACATAATTGAAATAGGTAACGTTTTCATTGATTTGTTCGGTCGTTAGTTGCTGATGAGACGCACGTTGCTTTGGTATAGCTGACATAGTTGGGACGATGCTGTGGTGCCAGTCGCGTAGAATCTTTGCAATACGACGATGATCATCGGATAATTCGAATGGCATATCCTTAACGACACGAGGTTGTAAATTGCTGGCATCGATCGCACACCAAGATGACACCTTTTCTTTGCCCTTGACGATCGCTTGTCGTTTCCCGAAGAACGCCCCTATCTGCATGATATATTAGAGGATCACCTATTTTGATCTTTGATCTCATATACTCGTACCCGTGCATCTCGAACAATGAGGATATCACCATAATGGATTTGTTCCATCAGAGCTGTAGATAATTTATGGAATAGCAACGTAGTAATGCCTTCGTTCGTGCCCGTAGTAGTAGGATCAACCAGCTTGATGCTTTGGTAGTAGTCTATACATAATAAACAACTATCCCACATTGCCTAATACAATTGTCGCAACGTACCTTGGCTTCCTTTTTTCGATTGACAAATGGAGTTGTAGTCCTCGACGACGCCAAACAGTACTGCATTGGGATTGCGTGAATTCCATTGATCTTCCAATGTTGTGACTCCAAGAGCCTGGTGATTGCAACACGTCGTTAATACGGTTGTTGTTGTTGAATGCCATGGTATATATGCGTACTTTTAGCTCGTCTGTAACGGCACAAGTCTTTTGAGGAGACATAAATGTAATGTGGATACAAGAAAGAGAGCCATCGCGGTGCCGAAATTGAAAATCAATGCGTAAATCGCGCAATCAACGCGTGAGCTTGGTTTCCGCCTACCCTTTTAAATGACAAGCAGTATATGATATGCCATACAATGATGAGCTATTATTTGGCTACTGCGCATGTGTCAGCGTTAATGGGGCCAACAACTGGGTATTTTATGGATCTTGATGATTGTGTGCTGGTGGGATGATCCATGTTGTCGCTATAATATGGCAGCAAGATAGCAGCAATGGACATGTGGTATTGCATAATTAGGCTCTAAAAGGTTGGCGACATGTGACAGAAAGATGAGATAACACGCTTACCTTACTCCTTGATATTTATGTACTCCATGCACTCGAGATAGGATCGACGACCTGCGTATGTTAGAAAACCCCACATTGCCTTTTCCTTGGATCTATCGGTTATTGCTATAACCACCGTTCCACATGCCACATGTAATTGACAAGGGTAATGCTACGGAGTACACGTTGTTGTTATGTATTTTACTTGTATGGCGAAGATGTTTATATGTATTGAATGAGGAGGAGGGGGTCAGTGATCGAAAGTGGAAAGCAAGAACCGAAGAAAAAGCTGAAACATAAAGATGTTTCTATAAGCAGGAGGTGGCAAGTTACACATCCAGGGTATGTGCACCTTTTTCTTTTGGTTCGTAGTGAGTGATGAAAACCTTGTCGGTTGCACAACACCAACTCTGTCGCATAAAGTGGCGCTTCATAGGTCGAAAAATATCGTTTCCGTCCCGAGTCTTCCGATGGATTATCATTAGTGACAAAGAAGAATATCATTAAAGAATGAACTCCAAGGACAGCTGCGAACTCATAACACGATGATGCGATTGGCGTCAAAGACGTGTCAGGTGCGTTATAACCTTGTGATCACAAGATGAGCGGCATTGTATGGATTGGGGTGTTCGGGGGTAACGGGCGAATTTTAGGGGGGCGTCATCAACCGTGATTGAGGAATCATATAGCGGGAAATGAGAAAGGAAGAGAAATAGAAAGGTTAAGCTGCGCGTTGATCTCATTGTTTTTGGCACAATGTTTATCTAGCTTCCAAACTAGGACACACATGATGATGAGGAAGTGTTTTTCATACACACGGAACAAAGACTGACAATTGGATGATGCATCCTGCAGCTCGTTGATGACCACGCGGATAAGGTACCCACCACGCTGCTGTACTTTGTTCATCCCCCGCTTGGGCTCATTGTCCATTGCACAATTTATTGTCTTGTTTGTATTTGGATCATGGAGAGCTGTCAGTGCAGATGATTTCTTTGTGTTAGCAAAGTGGGCTGTGTACGTGTGTGTGTGTGCAATGTTATCGGTGAGTGTGGTTGGGGGTGGGAGGGGAAAGAAAGAAGACATGTTGGATGGGTGGTTGCACTGAAAAAACGCCAAGTGCTACTTGAAGGAGCATCCGTGTGGAGCACATTTTATTCATGGTGAGTCGAGCGCAAGTAGATAAAGTGCTAAAGCCAGCAAGTACCTATATATATGCGTCCTTTATTCACATCCACCCCCACTTGCAGCTTTTCTTTCTTTTTCTCACACACCTTTTCATTCATGGCTTCAAACCAAAACATGTCTGCTGCACAACAAGCACAGGCACTCACTTTTCAGCTGGTCCAACCACCCACGTCTTCTGTATCATCACCAGCTACTCCCCAAAGTCAAACGACATCAAGTCAACGTGAACGACGTGCATCAAGAGATCGTGCTAGCAGTGCTCAATCGTCGTGTATGGGTGTGATTTCTTCTTTTGCCATCATCCAAGAGACACCAAAGAAGACTACCAGCAAGCCAAAGTTACACAACACAATGGCAACATCAATCGACGCTCATTTGGGTGATGAACAACAACATCAACAACAACAGCCACAGCAAAATCAAAGGCCAAAAGCATCTGAGCTGCGGTTCAAGATTGAATCAGTGGGCACACATTTGGAAGAAGATGATGATCTTGATACATGTCCCGCACGTACTCGTGCAGCCTGGCCTCGTCAAATTACTCCATGGTGGACACCTACACATCGTTATGAAAAGCCTCCATATTCGTATGCTACGCTCATTGCTCACGCCATCTTGTCAAGCAAAGATGGTCGTCTGACTCTTAGTGACATTTACAAGTGGATATCGGAACACTATCCGTATTATGTGCCAGGTCAACATGGTTGGCAGGTAACGTGCATCATCCCCCACTTTCTTTTTTGCATATTTGTACTTATATATACTCTCTCTAGAATTCAATTCGTCACAACTTATCGCTCAACAAGAAATGGTTCTTGAAACTAGACCGACGTCCCACTCAAGCCAATCCTGGCAAAGGTTGCTATTGGACATTGGTTGCTGGTACCGAGCAATACTTTATTGATCAGCTTACACAAGCTGGTGGTCACAGCCGCAAGCACCATGATATCGGTTTAACTGCTGAGTTGTCAATCGGCAATCACCGAAGAGGATCTTGTTATTATGGACGCAACAATAATGGCAACAACAACAACAACCGATCTGATGACTCGTCCTCAAGCGGTTCCACTGCAGTTCATCATGGTAACATGCTGATCACGCGCCCTGAAGACTATGAAGCACCGAAAAAGACTCCGGCTCCACTTGGGATGTATACCACTTTCCGTATGGCTGATATGGATGACAAGTCAAAGTCTAAGCGCGAGAATGGTTCTCTTCACAAGCAACGCACAAACAAGAAGCGACGTCCTCAACAACAACGTAATAATACTGAATCAGGCTATGACAGTGGTGTAGACGTTAGCAGCAAGTACGTTCAAAAGGCCAAGGCAAAACAAAAGCAGCAACAACAACAACAACAACAGCAACAGCAACAGCAACAGCAGCCATCTCCTTCGACAGCGATCGATGACATTCTTGGTGGTGGTGATTATAGCTGGCAAGACAATCTCTTGGATGTGGCTGTGCCATTTGCCAACCTTGATATCAATGATTCCACCTTTTTGTCGTATTTGCCCCAAGGCTATGATGCCAGTAACGTACAAGACCAGCAAGAACCATGGGTACTGCCAACAACATCCAGCGACTGGTTTCAAGGAACAATGTCAACACCTGCTTACATGTTTGGCACGCCATTGTTGGATCACTCTGGTATTGACGCTAATACCAGCCAAGCATGGAACCCCACACCATCACAAGACGTTTGGTCTACCAACGAATTCTTATCATCCGTTTCTGCGCCTGCTATTGATGATATTCAACCATCTCTTTCTTATCCAACACTCTTGGCTTCTCGTTACGAGCCTCCTCAGCAAGATTCAGCATCCATGATGCCTTTGAATGACCAACAACAGCAGCAATTGCAGCAGCATGAATCCTATGACCAAGACAGCAAGGTCGAAGATTGTCTCAAAAAGGTGCTTTCCTACCAGCAGTGTCTTCAACAACAACAGCAATTTGACAGCAATAATGATATCGTTGCAAGCTCCTCATGTACCCAAGCAACATCATTGTATTCCAATCAAGTACTCAAATCCGAACCCATTGTGATCAACCTGGATGATGAGGAAGTTACAACAAAGTACCTACATTTTGAGGAAGACCAAGCCGATGCTGACGACGAAGATGATGATGATGAGGAGGAGAATGTCCCTTCCACTAATCCTTGTAATGATACCCCAACGTCTGTGCTCGAAGAGTATGGATCCATGTCTGCCCTTTTGTTTGCCTAAACCATCATTTGTTTTGTTTACTTCAGTTTTCATCCACTCCCCCCAAACATGTCACATTATCTCCCTTTGGTCATGAATAATAAAAAAACAATCATACAACTATAGAAATGTGCCTCGATAAATGTGCCTCGTTGACGAATCCTTCTTCCCAACCCAAACATGGTAATCCCAAAACAAATTGACATATCTTTCTTCATCAAAAAACAACCTTGTTGATTGCGTTATAGTGCGCGAATTGTAAAATTATGCAACTGTAAAAAGAGAGGAAACGACGGGTAAAGAAAAAAAGAAATTGAAAGGAGATATGGGAAAGTGGAGGACTTTTTGATGATTGTCTTTGGGTCTTTTTTTTACGCATACAAGTCGTCATCACCACCTTCTTGGCCAAAGCTGCTTTCACCACCGCCAGTTTCCATGGGTTGGTTGCTACCGCTACCGCTCTCAGGGAACTTGAAGGTACCAAAGCCACGCTGTTGTTGCATGTTCTGTGCAAACATCTCGTAACGGCGAATATCAGCATCGCTCACTGATCGGCGAGCAAAGCGCATTGCCTCTTCAAAGTGTGCCCTGCGAGAAAAAAAAACATAGAGGTAAGTTATACATTGACTCTATCATCAGCAGCATATATAAAGATACTTACTTGGTGATATATGAAATGACCTCTTCGTCATCGTCTTCCTCCATACCAACATCCTCACCAGCTTCTTGTCTAGCTTGACGCTCCTTTTCCTTAGCGATATCACGCTCAATATCTTCACGAATAGCGAGCTTGGCTGCCCGTTGGCAAATTTCAGAAAGATCAGCACCAGAGAAGCCTGCAGTGTTCTTGGCAATATAAGTGAGGTCAACCTCTGGGGAAACAGGCGATTTGCGGAGTTGTGCTTGAAGAATGTTAAGACGAGAGCTTTCATCAGGCAAAGGAATGTAGATGAGTTGATCCAAACGACCAGGACGCAAAAGGGCAGGATCAATTTGGTCGGGACGGTTGGTAGCACCAATGACAAAGACGTTCTAATATTTACGATCAACATGCTGTTCACGTATATAAAGAATAAATGTTTTCATACCTTCTTTGCGTTCATGCCATCCATTTCCGTCAAGATTTGGTTGAGCACACGATCACCAGCACCGCCAGCATCACCCATGGATCCACCACGAGCCTTGGCAATGGAATCCAATTCATCAAAGAACATAACACAAGGAGCAGCAGCACGTGCCTTGTCAAAGACATCACGAACGTTGGCTTCTGATTCACCGAACCACATGGTCAACAATTCAGGACCCTAAAATGAAAGGTCAATGCATTGTAAAATCAAAGACACACACATGCACATACCTTGATGGAGATAAAGTTGGCTTGACATTCGTTGGCAATAGCCTTGGCAAGCATGGTCTTACCAGTACCAGGAGGACCATAGAAAAGAACACCCTTGGATGGGCTCATGCCAAACTTCAAGAACTTTTCAGGATGTTCCACAGGGTATTGAACAGTTTCTTGCAATTCGAGCTTGACGTTATCCAAACCACCAATATCGTTCCAGTTGACAGTGGGCACCTCAACCACGGTTTCACGCAAAGCAGAGGGGTTGGAAACACCGAGAGCATACTAATATAAAAATGATTAATGAATCCATCGTGAAAAGAGAATATGCATGATGATCACTTACTCTAAAGTTCTCCATGGTAACAGCCAAGCTATCCAAGATCTCAGCATCAATGGTTTCCTCTTCCAAATCAATGAGATCCATCTTTTCACGGATTTGCTGCATAGCTGCTTCAGAGCAAAGGGAAGCCATATCAGCACCAACATAACCGTGGGTCTCGGCAGCGATTTGTTCAAGATCGACTTCATCATCAAGCTTCATGTTCTTGGTGTGGATGCGGAGAATCTCAAGACGACCAGTAGGATCGGGAATGCCAATATCGACTTCACGATCGAAACGACCGAAACGACGCAAGGCAGGATCAATCGAGTTGGGGCGGTTGGTAGCTGCAATAACAACAACGTTTGAACGAGCCTTCATGCCATCCATAAGGGTCAAAAGCTGAGACACCACACGACGTTCGACTTCACCGTTGGTCTATAAAATGTGTGAGAAACGAATTGATCCCATCATTATAACTTGACTCGTTTTACCTTCTCACGCTTGGGAGCAATGGCATCAATTTCATCAATGAAAATGATAGCAGGGGCATTCTTCTCAGCTTCTTCAAAGGCCTTACGCAAGTTGCTCTCGGATTCACCAGCCATCTTGGACATGATTTCAGGACCGTTGATCAAAAAGAAGAAAGCACCAGTTTCATTGGCAACGGCACGAGCAATCAACGTTTTACCGGTACCAGGAGGACCATACATGAGAATACCACGAGGAGGCTTGATACCAATGGATTTGAAAAGTTGAGGATGACGTAAGGGCAATTCGACTAATTCACGGATTTGGGCCATTTGCTTGCGGCAACCACCAATGTCATCATAGCCGACTTCGTTCAAGCTTTGTTCCTCATCCTCACGCTTAATGGGTTCACCTTCACAGTGGATGACGGTATCTTGTGCAACCTACAATCATCACAATAGACGCGTCAGCTATCTATCTCCTTTCTCTTTGTATATGTCTCTCGCTCCCTTTTTCCTCATAAAATGGTACACTTACAATACAGTAATCTGCAGGATCGGTTTCTACAACCTTGAATTCCACAGCACGCATACCACCACGGACAAGGAAAAGATCACCCTTGCGAACAGGACGATAGGCTTCCAAAAAGTAAGGCTTAAGGTACGTATCAAAGAGATTGCCGGTCAAGCCTTCGACGGTATCATCAATAGGAAGAACGTGGATGCGCTTGCCATACTTGATATCAGGGCAAGGGTGGATGCTGACAATGTCGCCAAGACGAATGCGAAGGTTATTGCGAACAACTAGATATGATCCACGTCTATTAATCACTGTGCCATATTCCACAACAGGAGAAATACTCACCCTTGTTGACGCGTGCCTTGTTATCCTCGACATCGTCATCTGCCAAGACGATCAGCACGGTGTCTCTTCTCTTCTTTCCCTTGACCAAGACAGTGTCGCCTCTGAAGAGCTGGAGAGCTTCCATGGTAGCGTTGGACAAGGTGATTACAGAGTTGTCGTCATTGGTTGCATCATCCACGATAAGCTTGTTGGGCGCGTTCTTGCGACGGAGAATGGCGGTGGCAGGGTCATGATTGGGATCCACTTCCTGGCCATCGATACCAGCGTTAGGACTAGTATAGAATGTTAGTCTCTTGTATAATGACGGCGTCCCTTGAGATTGGCACCTATTTGTTCCTTCCCCCAATCCCTTTACGCGTTTTCCCCTCTTGACTAGGTGCAATGACAACCCCAAAGAATAAAAGAAATATCAACTTACAGAAGCTTAGATTTATGTTCGTCTGAAGACATATTGAAAGAGTTGGAAAAAGACCT
Organism: Lichtheimia corymbifera B2541; assembly: GCA_000697475.1. NCBI lineage: Eukaryota > Fungi > Mucoromycota > Mucoromycetes > Mucorales > Lichtheimiaceae > Lichtheimia > Lichtheimia corymbifera. Next base: position 64,603 of record JNEU01001057.1, read on the forward strand.
GTTGCGAGCTGCAGGAAGGGAATTCTCTTATATGCGATCACAGGCCACGTAAGATGTGTCCGGCGTGCGGCTAGCGGAGATTTACAAATACGTCATTAGCCATTGGTGCTTTTGTCAGCTGTCCGCAGCCAGCCTTTCATTATACGTGTTGCTTCGAGAGCATGCTAGATCCTCATTGCTCAATTCGGCATGTAAACAGGGATATATTTGTAAGGGGGATTCAATAATGCATCATGGAAATCCTTTTACACACACACGTGCATTAATCACTGAAATACATCATCACATACACAACACACACACACACACACACACACACACATATCCCATTACTTGACTTTGGATGCTTTCCTGTTATTGACAATACTGCCCATATTGATGGAGCTTCATCTTGTTGACACAATTGAAAGGATGTTGTATGCTGGATGATGGGCGAGCATTATACGTATCATGCATGAATTTGTTACGTGTAGTAGTCCGCCATCGACGTGATGTAGTACATATCAACGATGGGTGGTTAATCGCCTAATATCAATGCATATTGGTTTAATGTATGATGCAAGATCAGAATCCTCCTATACGAATACTACATATTTAAATTGGGTGTGCTCTCCTCCGTAGAATTTGTTTTTTTTTTCGATTGACAAGGCATATCGCTGTTGATCGTTATTCTTGGTTGGTGAGAAATGATGCACATCAGTAATTGAACCCCAATGGAGGATGACTTTTGCTCTCATAGTCAATCCACTCTTCATTGTATCATAGATACTTCTACAAGACCGATAACGGGAAGATTTATTCCATCTACCCTATAATTTACAAGCAAGAGGGGAGTAGTGGAAGTGGATTCAACAATGATTCTAGCTACTTGTCCACCACGATCGATCTCCATCCAACCAAGGACAGGCCACGGCTCATCCAATGACTTGACGGCTTGTATGTACCAAAGAAAGCAATACCGTGGTCCTCTTGGGCGATGATCACCCTTGTGTGTCAGGAGCTCCATTACACATCCTCTTCTCCACATTGCCTAACAAATGGATTGTACCAAGAGTTGGCAGGCTAGTGCCATTGAGGTCCCTCTTGAAGTGGTCATCGCGGCAACCCCTTTGAAGGCTTTGCACAGCAAGTAGGTTAAGGCCGAAGAGCAGAACAAAAGTCCCTGGCACCTCCACAAGGAAAGTGGTTGACTACAAATCCCACATACAACCACAGGACATGGAACCGATGGCACCTCAAGCGGGGGGAGATGAAACACCAGTGCAGAGAAAAAAAGGATGCCAAACGTATCCCTCATACACCAAGCATAACGTGAGAGAGCTCTGGGTGCAAGAGAACCACAAGTATCAACTTCCTTTGACAAGCTGAGGAAAAGTCGCTTGTTTGGCCAGGTAGAAATACACATTGATTGTCCTTATGGGCCCCACCCTATGACCCGATTGAACCGACACGAATCCGTTTCCCCTTCGATGAACCAGTCTCACGCTTCCCAGTTGGACCAAGCTTGCTGACGATCTCGAATAGGCCAAAGACCACTTGCGATCATATGCGCCGCACCTACTGCGTGAAGCCATAGCCATACGTGCATCTTGCCGCTGAGGGGATACCAGAACGATACTGGGGCGAGGGAGTGTCCTTGGAACAATACGAGCCAAAACGTGGAAGATTCAATATCATGCAATCCCCATAGCCGACTTTTCCCAGTCATGATAGTCTTTAAAGTAGACAATGAGTGAGTGAGTGAGAACAGAGATCACGAGTATAGAACAAGCCAACATACCTCTTGAGATGCCAATAGTACACAGGTCCCAAATAAAGAGCACCCTATTCCCATCCAATGCAACCAAGTGAAACAACGTAGTTGTACTAATCCTTCCCTTCGACTTAACTATTTACACCTTCCACAAATGGTCAACATTGGCAATGGTCTTGAACAGTCTTGATCGGGGGAAACCAGGTTGGTGTTGGTTGAGATCAACCGTTGCCTTGGCTACGCAACGCTGCTGTTATAAGGCGCGTGTAAACACGGTCACACTTTTTACTGCTGCGCTATTTCACACCACGTGATGGTCGTTGTTGCCATGGATAGTAGCAATCGCTTTTAATGCTGTAACTTTTGGGTATGTGCATCATCCAGGAGCTGAAACAAGCGCATGTGGTCTGTGCACGGCTACTTTTTATTCCCGAGGACACAAGTACGACCACTTTGACTTCCCGAAGATCGTTTGGTGTCACATTGTTCCTCTGATTTATCTCATTGTCTCATTTGAAAATGCTCGTTGCTATGGCATAGGTAGTCCATAAACTGCCATTTCTCGCAAACAGCACCATTATCCATTCTATGGCATGTGAACTATTGCTCCTGTTCAAAGATAATCCTTTACATAATTCAGTTGCCTTGATCCGAGCTGATTTGACAAAGCTACGCATCAGCCCATATACTTACAGCATGCACCACCTACCTCAACTGATGTACTCTTTGTTTGGGTGGAGCTCTGTTAAATCAGCTTGGATCAAGACAATTGAATCATAGAAATGAATATCTGGAGCAGGGGAATCTTTCAATAGTGGTGGAATAGACAAAGTTCGGAGCGGGGGAAATTAGCTATCAGCTGCCAATCCATGACTTTTTACTAAGTAGTTCCCTAAGTATCATGCATTGACCTTTCATTTCTACCCATATACATATAATACAAGATAGATACAATTGCTATGGGTTTATTATCATTGAATATACAAGCGTCTATTTAAACCTATGTATAATCACGGGAATCATCACAGCTATCATCCATCATCAGCATACGAAAAAGGAAGCGTTGACGAAAGAACAAAAGCGTCTCGATACGATGGTGTGGATGATCCAATATCACTTTTACGCCCTTCAAATTTCTATCCTTCCTTTCTTTCCAGAGACCAACCAGTGGATCACAGCGAGTCAGTCAGTCGGTATCTTTGTGGCATTGTATTCTTGGTTGTAGCGGTCGTAAGCATCTTTATTCATGACTGCTGTATGTGCCTTGGCTCTCATTCTTCAAGATATAAGCCCTCTCATCCATGATAATCCTCTGCAGCATCCACGTAACATGCCCAATCCTTGCTGCTGACGAGGTACCAAGTAACCAACACGAATTTCAGAATCACCTATCACTGTCTTTGATTGCATCCACCCATCCATCCATAACCATTCAAGTCTTAAAATGTTGATAGAAAGAACTCCAGTGATCGTTTCCTTTTCATTCAGCTGTTGGTCAATCACTTGCTTGGTCATTTTCTCTCGCAGTTCAATGACGTGGAGAATGTCTGTAACGTGAAGTGAGGTTGATGGCTGATATGGCATCACCTTAGGAATGCCGTATGTATTAGATCATGTTGCTATGCGTAAATAAAACTGGGTCTATACAATGACTATCTGTTGTCCATGTGGAAATGGCTGCGAGACAAGTTGCTGCAAGTAACTTGAGACAATGGAGAAGAGAGTTGGATGGTAACAACAGCTGCTACGTTCGGTTGAAACAGAGAAGCGTGCAAGAGCGTGTGTTGTAGTAGAGTGACAAGGCTGTGAACGCTATTTGATACAATGGCGCAAAGACATTGCTAATAGCAACTGCTGGATTGAATGCTGTTATGTTTGATTGTCGTAAAGAAGCGTGCAAGAGAGTGTGTAGTGTCAAGAGACGCGTGTGTTGTAGTAGGCAGTATCCACGCCATGGAGTTGCCATTCAGTCAAAGACAACCGGATCAAGGCAGTTGCAGGATCGACATGATGCGGTGAACCAGGACAATCGTTCGCAGGTTGTAGTTGTTCTTGAATGCATCAACGGTTGAGAATGGGAAGAAGAGGGAAATAAAGTGCGAGTGGAGGAGGTAGAAATTAAATCTGTCAGGCAGTCAGACATATCCATGCACACTGATATCAATGCATGATATTGGGGATTACCTGTCACAAACCTGAAACTTGCACACAAGGTGCTCTAGGACATGCTGAACAACTTTGTCTTAATAAAGAACCCACACTTCATTTGAAAATTTCGAAAGGGAGAGCATAATGTGGGGTTTACTATGATGGGCGGAAATTGGGAAAGCGCCGGATTTATGAAAAAGTCAATTAGTATGTAGTTTCTTGGGATTCCCCATCTCGCACTTGAAACTTGGTCAGAAGGTACTCTCGCACATGCTGATCAAATCCATTCATTTAAAAACCGCATGGTTCATTATGAACATTTTGAATGCCGGCCAGCCCAAATGTAAGAGAAAAGTAGGGTAGACGCTCCTGCTCGCCGAGGTTGCCCACCTCGAACCTGAAACTTTCACACCCGACATCCTTTCGACCACGCCGAACAATTTCGTTCTCATAAAGACCCCAGAGTTCATTATGAATACATTGAATGTAGGAGAGACGACGAATGGATGGTAACATAAGTAGAGTGTACGGCCGTGCGCGCCGATATTGCTGGTGGGGACGTCGAAACTTGGTCAGGAGGTGCTCTCGGTCATGCTGATCAACATCGTTCTCATAAAGCCTCTACACATCATTATGGAGATATGGATATATAGGCGCCTTTGTGTTTT
>JNEU01001059.1:0-11500 GCA_000697475.1 Lichtheimia corymbifera B2541
GCTTAATGGCGAGGAGGAGTTGTCAATGAAAAGAAAATAGAGTGGCAGATAAAAGATATATATATAAAGCTGATAATAGAAATATGAACAGTGATAGTAAAAATAGAGAAATGAGCAGATAGATAGATCACTCGATAAACGAATAGATACTTTATTCACTACGATACTACAATGATATTTATATTACTGAATACTGAAACTGTGGGAAAAGAGTGGGGTTGAAAATAAGAAACTGCATAAAGCAGGGTGGAACAGGTGTCAAGTTGTGGAGGAACTTGAGGCCGCCGACTGGGATCCAATTTGTTGAGTGACTTGCACTGGTCGACCTGGATTTCTTGGCTTAAAACGGCGTTTTTGCAGCCTACCACCAGCATTGAGCCCGACATGTTAGTGCAAATGACAACATGGCCGAGCGGTTAAGGCGTGAGACTCGAAATCTCATGGGCTATGCCCGCGCAGGTTCGAGTCCTGCTGTTGTCGCTCAAAAATTAAGACCCTTTTATTATTTTTGTTTTTTCTCCACGTGAAAATCACGTGATCTTTTTTTCCCTCTACCCTCCCTCCCTCCATTTCTTTTTCGCATCCCCATCCAACCTTACATCTCTCCTTCATCACCACCCCATCCATGCAAGTGGTATAAGCATACAATGCACGTGTTCCATAATTATCATTTGATCATTCGATATAACAATATGTCATGTTCACTCCAAGTGGATGTAAAAACAAGTAATAAAGTTCTTTTATCGTTTAGCAAATATCTTAATCTATTGTATCCAGTATTGCCATTAAAATTAGTGGGGAGACATGTATAGACGTATAGAATAGTAGGGAATGCTATATTATAGTGTCGCCGGCAAAGATAGCGATAACGTGGGGCGATAATGATAACTGTGTAGAAAGCTATTGGTAGGTACAACGGGAGAGGGAGAGAGAGAGACAGAAAGAAAAAGAAGGGTATACAACAATGGCAGACAGTGAATTACAGATTAGCATTGAAAGCGGGTGACGATCGTGGTTGCCATCAGTGTGCCATTGATGGGGTTGATTGGACAAAGACGACAGTGAATGTAGTAGTGTGTTATTCTTGAGACAAAGAGCAGCCCAAAGCTACAATGGTAGAGGCCATTTAGACCAAGTCGGGATAATATCTGAACCTTAGATATTCATGAGCACTGCAGTCGTCTAAGTAGTTTTAATTTCGTTGACTGGGTTACTAATGGCAAGGATACTAATATCGTCAACGCGATAAAGAGGGTTGTTTTTCGTTCATATGAAGATATAGAATTGCGCATCCTATCGAATGCTTAGCTCAATTAAACCGTTATTGTATTCCTACGACATCCAACCTTAATCAGGCATTAGGCATCATCAGCATCATCCGTATAAATACACTACACACTCTATCACTAACTATTACTAGCGAGGCAGTGTTATAATGTACTGCAAAAGTACCACCCCGGGTGATTGTTGCGTATGTGCTGACATTAACCAAGGGGCACGGTGCATCCCTCCTTGAAGAAAGACGAAGTAATAGCGTATGATGTTGAAGACGTGTGAGACTGAGAAGTAGTACAGCATGATCGCATATAATAATGCATCATGACAACAGGCAGAATGTAGTAGCACTTTGTGGATGCACAATAATAAATGTTTCTATTTTTATTGTTTCGAATCGCTCAAGGCAACAAGTCTAAAGCGTCCGAGACCTTGTAATGCTTGAAATTCATCCTCTGTTAGATCAACGCTTTGCTCTTCCGGTTTTGGCATTGGCATGTTGCTAGGTTCGAGTGATTCAATAGGATTGCATAAATCTTGTACGGATAAACGACGTGTAACTTTTTTAGGCGAAGTAGGGGGTGAGGCTGATTTTTCATGATGCAATAGGTAGTTCTCTGGTGGCTCATCTGGATTCTTTACCAAATAGCTGGCTATACTAGGAAGGATCATACGTCCTGTCATAAAATCCTCGCTATGACGGCGAGGAAGCTGATTGTTGTAATTATAGTTGGGATGATAACGATTAGATGGATAAGGATGGAAATGAACTGCAGGAGTGACACGATTCGAAGAACGGCGTCTTTGATGATATGAGCCGATTGAATCGGCTGAAGAAGTCGATACAGCTGTTGGTGATGGTGGAGCTGTTGTGTTACTCGACCACCATGGTGGAGGTGGATGTTGGTAGTAATGGTGATATGCTTGTTCCTGGCTCAATCGTCGCAATTCTGCCATCATATCTCTCTGCTCTTTTGGATTATGACGCTTACTCGGTGGCTGATAACTTGCGTCGCTATCTCCATCTTCAAAGTCATCATCATCCTCGTCGTCTGAAAATCTGTTTCTGCCAGCAGCGTATAAATCCTTTTGTATCGAACTACGTCGTGATGGTGGAGGTGAAGGCATGCTACTGTCGACGTAAGAAGATTGATCACTTGATCGGCGTTGCTGTCCTTTGCCGCTTTTTCCAACCGACTGCTTGGATCTTCTCGAAGCTTTCCCCTTATTGTGTGTTTGAGTATGCTGCATCATGTTGTCAAAGCGACTGAACATGCGCTCACAACCAGGTACAATGCACTTGAATGGTTTTTCACCAGTGTGCTTTCTGCAATATACAACATCGTAAGGATCAAAATTCAGCATTTCATTTCCCATTTATATATATGGATATACCTCATATGACGAGCAAGATGCTCGCTTCGAGTAAACACCATGCGACAATCACCATAACCCGTGCATTGAAATAACTTGGGTTTGCCGCTGCGAGAGCCACGACGTGATTCATTAGGTAGTTGCTGCACAGTTTCGTCCTGATCCATAGGTTCAACCGAGCTGCTCATAATACTTGTGCAATTTTGGTCATACAAATGGAAGGAAGGTAAAGAAAGTAGAGTGATGATAATAAAGGAAGAGAGAGAGAGGGATGATCGATTGAGATTCTCATACTGGGCATAATGCCCGAAACCTGTTTGCACTTCCCGCTGTCTTGTGTATCGGCTACTTTTTTGTTGCTTCTTCTTCTTTGATGGCGGCTCCTTTGAACTGCAGCGTTCAAAAAGATCCGAGGTCGTTGTCTTGTGTAATTTTCCTATATTGGATCCTCTTCGATTTGTTGCCTTCGGAACTTTTCGGTGAGTTGGGTGCATTGCAGTTGTTCCTCGTAGTAGCGGAAGGCACCGGGATTGGTGCCTGTTTCATAGCATCTTCTCTAACCATGTTATCTAATCCATTGATAGTCGTCATATCCACCGATACCGTGTATAATGCCTCGGGTGGCCGATATGTGAGTTGTGCTTTACTGAATCACGCAAGGAAACGATCTTATTGAACTTGATGATATCATTCAACAAAAGCTATAAAAGTGGATGCATCTCATATGTAGAGCTCCATTTATTATATCATACAATTAAACAAAGGCATGCATATATATATACTCAAATGTGTCATTGAAACGATCATACTGTTCAATCGACGGGATCGAGATCATGAAAGAATATGGCTTGAGAACTTTAATAATATCATTATAGCGTCAGGGCATAATGCTTGCTAATGACACGCGGAAGATTATTCTATCGTTTCGGTCTGTGATGTAATATTACAATGACATGCTAAGAAGGCTGTCAATGCTTGATGTATAGTGCTAATCTTGCCATGTGCTCCATCGCACAATGCATCTGGTGACACATTTGACGCATTGTTGTTGGTCCTGATTTAGCCATTCTTGTTGTCAAGGAACTCAGCCAAAACCTGGAGACGATGTGACTCAGCGTCGTATCCTTGCAACCATCGTCTCTTGATTCTCAATCAACCTCGAAAACATGTCAGCCTCCACTGCATTCGACTTGCATCCACAGCTACGACTCGCCCGCTCGGGTGCTTTCACTTGCATTGCTTGCCGTGTGGTTTTTCCAACAAGCGAGCGTCAGAGGAGCCATTGCCGTACCGAGTAAATAGCATCAGCGATCGTCTGCCCCATTTTCCTTTCGACTAAACAGCACGATTAGTTGGCACAAGTATAATCTGAAACGCAAGATTGCAGACTTGCCTCCTGTTGATGCTGAGCAGTTTGCACAAAAAGTACTTGGTGAGTGCTTATCATCCATTATCAGATCGACACTTTTTTTGGAGATATTGACGACGACTACTTCTATGCAGCACAACAAGCACTTCACCGTGAAGAAGAGGAACGCCAAGGTTTAAGCTACGAGTGCTCAACATGCCGGTATGTGGATCGCTTATGTTTCTCATTATGAGCTTTGATGATTTAATTATATGCCATTATCTTCATTTATGCAGTAAAACCTATACGTCTGAGAATGGCTATTACAACCATATGCAATCGAAAAAGCATCGAGAAATGGAAGTAAAACAAGAGATTATGGGAATGCATCCGCAAAGAAAACCTGTTCAAGTGGGTCCCTTGTTTTCAGATATCTCGGATATCTCGGATCAATCCGATTTGGAGGATGAGCACAACATGACAGCGGGATGCAAGGATCCAGCAGGGCTTTGTATCTTTTGTTTATTCCCAAGCAAAGATCTGGATGACAACATTGAGCATATGTGTCGAGTTCATGGATTCTTTTTACCTGATTGCGAGTATCTTGTGGACCAACGAGGATTGATTCTTTATCTGGCGGACAAGATCGAGCACGATTACACATGTCTCTATTGTAACGGACGTGGGAAGGAATACAAGAATCCACAGGCGGTACGGGCACACATGGTCAGTAACCAATGCATATGGATTATTGGAATTCATTCTGATGCTAATATACTCGTATATTTCTTATCACTCCAAGATGGACAAAGGCCATTGCAAAATGGCATACGATGATAGTGAGGATCCTGCTGAGCTTTTGCACTTTTATGATTTCGAACCTCTACAAGAAGTTGCCCGCCCTACAGTTTCATCGAGTAACGAGCTTGTTCTTCAAAGTGGACATCGTTTAGGTCACAGGCACGATCTCAAATTCTTCAAGCAACGATTACGGAGGAATACTGTAAGTTGTTGTCACAGGATTACGAGGAATAATACTTGTCCATTAAACACCATGATTACCAATTACTAGACGGAGCAAGTTCTGGATAGATCCAAGGCAATTGAGGATGCCGAGAGATTGGCACGTGAGCAAGGATTAACACGCAAGGAAAAACGGCACCTTTTGGCTATTACTGATGGACGGGCAAAGCCTCAATCCGGTGATAATCGAAGTAGCAAGATTGATGGTATTCGCGAGACTATTGTACAGCAAGGTTTCCAGCGGCAGGTCGCTTTGAAGCAGAATCTGAATACAACACTTAGAGCTCGGTGCCAAGTTCCTAAATAGATTAAGTTACCTAGAGTATTTATTGAATCTGGTATTGGATAAATCATCATTTGGTGTTCATCACTGAGCATGGGCTAAAAGAGTGGCATATTAATTAGTGGTGGTAGTATCAACAGATTGTATTGTGAATGAAGAGATGAAATCTATCAAGGTCCTCAACGACAGAAGCAATAGCGATTCTCAACAAATTGTACATTTGTTTAACCTTGCGTGATTCGTGCAGTGCTGTCCAAGAACAAGGGATCCCCCGACGTTACTCGTTGGCGGTGATTTGGTTTGTGAATTCCTTCTGAATTCCTTTCTTTCTTAGAGAGGATCGCCTAATGGTATACCAAATCGTCATCATTCCCCGTATCAGATTGTCTAACTTGGGTGTTTCTTATTTGCAGACACGACGATAAAGACGATTACGATGGTTATGATGGTTACGACATTCACAACAGAGACGATAACGATAACGATGATAACCACGCTCACAACAATGATAATGATAACGATCACGAGATCTACAACAATGACGATAACGGCAACGAAGTTTAAAAGGAAGCCTGAACGATCCCATACTTTTCTACTTGCGTGTCTTTTTATTGATGACGAGGAGATTGACGACTGCTGACGAGTACGAGTACGAGTACGAATGATGACAGATGACAAAGACGGCGATGTTAGCAAGGTAGAAAGATAGCTAGTTGAAATAAAGCATTGCTTTTTATTACGCACGTGGACTTTGTTAGCTTGTGGGCGTACAACATAATATACCTTCGAAGATGGAGTAATAAAGGTGGTTCGGTTATCGGTCATGAAAAAAGTATATGGATTTTGTGATACAATACTGTAAGTAGGAGTAGGATTACCTTTAGAGAGAAAAAGAAAAGTGTTCCCTCCATTGAGCTTCAGGAAGTGATCCATCCATATATCCGTGCGTATTGAATTGCTTAGTACTGGGTTTACATCTACAAATTGGTTTACGCAGCCCGATCTTTTCCTACATCCAAATGTGACACGGAACCACTATTTCCATACACGTACCTTGACACACCTTCATTACTGGATGCTGTTTACTTATATATCGTCCTGAAGGCAATCATCAACATTATCCGTTTGTGTTGCAACCTGTCAAGGACGTGTTTGTGTAACCACCACGTGCTATTTCACTCAGTTCTCCATCTTTCCGTTGATGCAGGCAACACCATCCACTAGGAGAAAGCAATTCCATCACGCTTACAGCATATGTAAAACATAAAGATGTCTGTATCTCTAAACTTTACAATGAAGCGTGGGGTCTTCAATCGAACAAAGTTGCTCGTCGGGGTGAAGCGCACCTTGGGTGCAAGTTTCACGATCGTCCTGGCCATTCTCAGATTCACCCAATGTCACCACCAGCCAAAGTTGAAAAAAAAATTCAAGAGGTCGACCCACGATCCACTTGGCTGGTGGTGACATTGCGAAATCTAGAATCGCCGAGGTTGATCGTGAAACTTGCACCCAAGGTGCGCTTCACCCCGGCGAGCAACTTTGTTCGATTGAAGACCCCACGCTTCATTGTAAAGTTTAGAGATACAGGCACCTTTATGTTTTTACATATGCTGTAAGCGTGATGCTATATGGAGAGTGGTGTTTGTTCATTGTGAAGTAGGTAGACCCCGATAGAGCCGAAGGTGCAGACGGACTTCTTTGTGCAACACAGCTCATTTGCATGATACTTTACAATGAACAAACACCACTTGTCATATAGCATCACGCTTTCAGCATATGTAAAAACGCAAACGTGCTTGCATCTAGTATTGGCAAGCTTGATCCTAGATACATGATTGACAAGGTGCGCTCCAGCACGACGAGCAATATTGCTCTATGAAAGAGCCCATGTTTCATTGTAAAGTTTAGAGATAAATGCACTTCCTCGTTTTACATATGTTGAAAAGCATAATTCTATATGACAAGTGGTGTTTTTTGATGATGAAGTAGCTTGACCCTGATAGAGCGGAAGATGCGCAGGGGCATGCTTGTGCAACACGGCTCATTTGCATGATACTTCGCAATGAACAAACACCAATTATCATCTAGCATCACGCTTTCAGCATATGTAAAAACATAAAGATGTCTGTATCTCTAAACTTCACAATGAAACGTGGGGTCTTCAATCGAACAAAGTTGCTCGTCGGGGTGAAGCGCACCTTGTGTGCAAGTTTCGCGATCAACCTCGGCGATTCTAGATTTCGCAATGTCACCACCAGCCAAGTGGATCGTGGGTCGACCTTTCAACTTTGGCTGGTGGTGACATTGGGTGAATCTGAGAATGGCCAGGACGATCGTGAAACTTGCACCCAAGGTGCGCTTCACCCCGGCGAGCAACTTTGTTCGATTGAAGACTCTACGTTTCATTGTAAAGTTTAGAGATACATGCACCTTTATGTTTTTACATATGCTGTAAGCGTGATGCTATATGGAGAGTGGCGTTTGTTCATTGTAAAGTATCATGCAAATGAGCTGTGTTGCACAAAGAAGTCCGTCTGCATCTTCCGCTCTATTAGCATCAATCTACTTCACAATGAACAAACACCACTCACCATATAGCATTACGCTTACAGCATATGTAAAACATAAAGGTGTCTGTTTCTCCAAATTTTCATAATGATGTGTAGAGGCTTTATGAGAACGATGTTGATCAGCATGACCGAGAGCACCTCCTGACCAAGTTTCGAGGTCGCCATGAGCAATATCGGCGCGCAAGGCCGTACACCCTGTTTATGTTACCATCTCTTCGTCGTCTCTCCTACATTCAAGGTTTTTCATAATGAACTCTGGGGACTTTATGAGAACGAAATTGCTCGGCGTGGTCGAAAGGGTATTGTGTGAAAGTTTCAGATTCGCGGTGGGTAATCTGGGGGAACAGGAGCGCCGACCCTACTTTTCTCCTACATTTGGGCTGGCCGGTATTCAAAATGTACATAATGAACCATGCGGTTTTTAAATGAATGATGTTGATCAGAATGTGCGAGAGTACCTTCTGACCAAGTTTCAAGTGCGAGATGGGGAATCCCAAGAAACTACATACTAAATGACTTTTTCATAAATCCGGCGCTTTCCCAATTTCCATCCGTCATAGTCAATCCCACATTATGCTCTCCCTTTCGAAATTTTTAAATGAAGTGTGGGTCCTTTATTAAGGCAAAGTTGTTCAGCATGTCGTAGAGCACATTGTGTGGAAGTTTGAGGTTCGAGACAAGCGATCCCAATATCACGCATTAATATCAGTGTATGTGGATATATGTCTGACTGCCTGACAGATTTAATTTCCACCTCTTCCACCTCCAGCTACTTCCCTCTTTCTTCCCATTCTCAATTGTTGTTCATTCAAATACAACTACAGTCTGCAAACGATTGGTCTGCTTCAACCCATCATGTCAATGCTGCAATTGTCTTGATCCGATTGTCTTGGACTGAATGGGCAACTTCATGGTGTGTGCACCGCACTACAACACCCGCGTTTCTTGACACTACACCTTCTCTTGTACACTCTTCTGCCACAACCAATCGTTACAGCATCAATTCCAGCAGTTGCTATTAGCAAGGCCCTTATCCCCAATGTCTTCAAGTCGTTTGCGGCAACATGCCTTACAGCCTTTGTTACGTGGGAAGCAGATAGCCATTGTATAGGACAGCTTTATTTACGTGTATCACTTTGCTTCAATACATATGACTTCTTATGGATACGGATACGGATATGGATATTGGTTTTGTGCATGAGATGGAAGGAATTGGATATATACAATGGGTGGAAGAAGAGTGTATCCATTATTAACTTGACCAGTATGCTCGATGCCATCATCCTGAACGATTGAGGTGCATCCAATTACCACTATCATCGTCCTCTCTGCAACCAATCAACTAGTCGTACAAATTTCTTCATCCAAGTTCATGATTGACACACCCTGCATCATATAATTCGCCATCATGTACCTTTGCACAATACTCCCACTACCTCCCCCCCACCTCAATTGGAGCAATTCATTGTACACCTCTCAATCTATCTCCTGTGAATGATGTTGGATTGAAGGATTACTTTGACAGATACCATATTGTGTTGGCGATGATTTCTAAGTAATGTGAGAGATCTTCTTGAGCTACACGTTGTCATGTGTGTATGCATTGTATTATAGTAGAATGATTTATGGTATAGCAAATGCATGATCGGAGAGAAAGACAAAGAGTCGTATACTATATAGATGCATTGTGTCTTGAACAAAAGTTGGATTTGATGGTACAATACAGCTTCCTTCTTTCGTGTGATGAGGTCTTGTCAATATGCCGTACCACAAGTTCCCATTTTGATTATTTAGAAAGATAGTTATTTATTAGTATACAGCGGGAGGTGACACTTTCCTATTGTCAGATCCGCCCATCATGATGGCCCGTATGAAATGATTCATTCTTATATAAGGATGCATGGGATAGCATTAACTGAGACTGCCCATAGATGAACATGTTTTTTTTTTTTTCATGTGCTCGTTCCATATTGTATAACTCATTCGTCTTGAATATAATGAATTAAGCTCTACTACACAGTGAATAGCGTGCTCTGTAACAAGCAAATTTGGGCATTATCACTCTCGAACAAATTATGTTTGCAATAGAAGCGCTAGGAGAATCGCCACTGCCTTTAGTCTACTATTGTCATGTAAGGTAGAAGCTTTAATGAAGTCATAATATGTTATGGCAAAAGAACAAAGACATCGCGATACGACCACGCATATGATCCAACCTCGCTTCACGACCTTCTATTCTACTCCCCCTTTAATCCAGAAACCAACCAAGTGATCCACACCTCGACCATATGACCTGATAGTATGATACCTCATATATTTTGCAGAATCCAATTTTCATTCAGTAAAGAAGTCGAAGAACAGTACATGGTAATGTGGATATCTAGCAAGCAAACATGATAAAGGGCAAAGTGGATAAGATACGGGATGGGGGTAAATCACATAGAGGCAACAGGGTTAATGGTGTCATTGCATTCTTGGTTGCTGCCGTCGTTATCAACCTTCATCCATGATTCGAAATAGCTGCTGCATGCATTGAATCGAGTATTCCTATATATCATCCGCTGCTGTAGAACACCTTTTGTCAATTCGATCCAGTACATCATCACCTTAGCCGCATCCTCGTGACATGATCCATCCTTCCTGCTGACGACGTGCTATGTAACCAAAGCCGCATTCCAGTATTTTTTCCCTCATGAGTGCACTTGGTGGCACCCATAACCATTGCAAATCCAATATGTTGGTTGAAAAGAGCCACGCGATTGGTGCATCCTTCCTTATCCATCCGGCTGTTGATAGCTGATATGGATCATCCCTTGGTATCCGTATGTATCGAAGCTAGCTGCTGTATGTAAATAACGATGCTTCTATACAATGACTGTCTGCTGTTCATGTAAAAAAGGCTGCAAGACAGGATGCTGCAACAAAGAACGCTATTCGAGACAATGAAATAAAGTCCTTCATAATAGCAGCAGGAGCTGTTGCGTTTGGTCATAGCAGAGGAGTGTGTAAGAGAACGCGTGTTGCAGTAGATGACGAAGTTGTGAAATACAATGAGAACCTTGCTAATGGCAGCTGCTGTTACGATTGGTTGTGGCAGAGGAGTGTGCAAGAGAAGGTGTAGTGTCAAGAAAGGCGGGTGTTGTCGTGGGGTGCACACACCATGAACTCGCCCATTCAGTCAAGACAATAGGATCAAGACAGTTGTAGGATTGGCATGATGGGTTGAAGCAGGACAATCGTTCGCAGGTGGTAGTTGTACTTGAATGGGGCAACAGTTGAGAATGGGAAGAAGAGGGAAGAAGGAGGGAGTGGAAGATTTGGAAATTAAATAAATCAGGCACTGCCCTATAAATCCATGCACACTGTAATTAATGCATGACCAAGAGATTGCCTCACTCGAACCTCAAACTTTCACACAAGAAGCTCCTGGACATGCTGATCAACTTTGTCTTAATAAAGAACCCACACTTCATTCAAAGATTTTGAATGGGAGGGTGTAATGTAGGGTTTACTATGACGGACGGAATTTGGGAAAGCGCCGGATTTGTTGAAATGCCATTCAGTATGAATTATCTTGGGATTCCCCACTCTTGGACTTGAAACTTGGTGTGAAGGTTCGCTGGGTCA